>JAZGTJ010004286.1:1776-30043 GCA_036877575.1 Botia almorhae | reverse complement strand
AGAGAGGGAAAGAGAGAGAGAGAGAGAGGGAGAGAGAGAGAGAGAGAGAGAGGGAGAGAGAGGGGGTAAAATGACAGATATTAAGATGTGTCACACTCTAACACAGCTACACACATACAAACACTAGAGCTTGTGTATCTTCACACTGCGTTTTGATTGGTCAGGACGCAATATACATGCTCGTCCATTCAGTGAATACAAGAGCCCCCCCCTCCACTGTTTGTCCATCTCTCCAGCCAACCGTTTGACCAGCTGTGGTTTAATATTAATAATAAAAGTATCCACAGATGGTCAATGCAGGCCACACACACACACTCATATGACACACACACTCCTAACACACACGCACTCATATGACACACACACTCATAACACACACACACTCATATGACACACACACACTCATATGACACACACACTCATAACACAAACACACTCATATGACACACACACTCATAACACACACACACTCATATGACACACACACACTCATATGACACACACACTCATAACACACACACACTCATATGACACACACACACTCATATGACACAAGCGTCTGACAGTGATGGACAGGAAGACCAGTGCGAGGAAATCCATTAGTTTATCTGATGTCCTGTTACAGACAACCATCCATCTCTCTCTTTTTCTCTCGCTCTCTTTGTCTTGCTCTCTTTGTCTCTCTCTTATTAGCGCTGCATGCTAAGGTACTATTTGTAAGCGATCGCACCTTTGCTGGGCAGATGGTAAAACAGTAAAAAATGAAATTCCATAGATTTTCATTTGAGTATTGTGAGTCAATATTCTGGGATTCAGGTGTCAGAATATTATTGGTCCAGTGACACAGCAGAGGTTTATGGAGAATTTATGGCGAGTTTTGATTGGAGGAAGTCATTTTGATGAATTCTGTTATCACTCTGGTTTATAAGTTACTGTGTGTGAATGGAACAGATTTGAGCATGTGGCCATAGAGACCTGGGGTTGGGCTACTTTAACTTGGGTCAGTAAGTAACTATCTAGCAACCACACAGCAACCTAACAACAACTTAGCAATACCTATGTGCCGCATAACATTGGCCAGGCATCCACAAAACCCTCGTGTCATGGTGGTGAGGGTTTGCAAGCAACTCACATTTGGAATTGATTATTAGATCTTTCTAGAAGAAATCTAGTTTATGATTATTTTTTTGTTGTTTATTACTGTCCTTTTTTTGGTTATCAGACAGTGTTTAGAGCTATTTTTGGCCTGTTTGAATAGAAGTTATTGTTTTGTTGTGCTGAAAGCAGTGATTTATAAAGCGTCCAGAGAACTGCTGCCTCCCTCTTTTTCTTCAGCCCCCCCCCCTCCTCATTTCTCCTCTCTTTCTCCTCTCCTTCTCTCCACGTTTGGTTTATCAGGGGTCACATGAGGAGGTTTAACCCTGTTCATCCTCTTCATCCTTCACACGCCCTGTTGACTGCGTTCACTGTTTTTTCTCACCGTTTGATAAAATCTCACAGCTGCCCCCACCAACACACACACACACACACACAATCACACACACTTCCATTAGCCCCCCTTCATGTCTTTTATAGAATCACTAAAATCCCCGTTTTCTGTGCGGACCCCAGCCTTGCTGCATAAAAGGCACACACACACGCTCTCTCTCTCTCTCTCTCTCTCTCTCTCTCATCTGTCTCTGCTGTCACCTTTCACCCTGCCTGCCTGCTCCATCCTTCACCCAGAGGTCAGAGGTTAGCTGCTTTCTCAGCAGCCCATATTTAATTCAGTGTCACATTGTGTGTCTATAATGTTCCCAAGAGACTTTTAGACGTGCTCTTGACATACTAAGCATGTGCACATGCATTAAAAGTGTGTGCGTGCCACACATACATGACCCCCCCCCCCCCACTGTCACAGCAAGCTCAGTCTTTTGTTTGGTTTCAGTATGTGTGTAGGGGAGGGTGGAAACACACTATGTGAAAAGTCTCATGTGACTTTTTTCAATTCAATTTTTCCAATGCAACATGCAGTTGTAAATTTTTTCATGAATAAAAAATACACTACAAATGAGACTGGCTGTATACATCCCTAAACATTTTTAAAGATGGTTTGAGAGGTCAGGGATCAGAAGGACAAACAAGGTCAAAATCTCATTTTGTACTAACCCATCCCATGAGTTCTGTTACCTGCAGTGGACTCTGTGTTTCTCTGTGTCTGTGCTTCATGAGTTCTGTTACCTGCAGTGGACTCTGTGTTTCTCTGTGTCTGTGCTTCATAAGTTCTGTTACCTGCAGTGGACTCTGTGTTTCTCTGTGTCTGTGCTTCATGAGTTCTGTTACCTGCAGTGGACTCTGTGTTTCTCTGTGCCTGTGCTTCATAAGTTCTGTTACCTGCAGTGGACTCTGTGTTTTCTCTTTGCTTGTTCACCTTTGTTTCATCTCATCATACTCATCTCTCTCTCTCTCTCTCTCTCTCTCTCTGTCTGCCTTCATCTTCCTATGGTGTATTTCATCCACATTGGTCTTGTTTTTAAACCTTGAGAGAGTTTGAAGCTGTGGGTAAGCAGTCAGTGCACATTTCATACGTTTAGCCTTTGAGTTCATGCAGGAAATGTATGTTCGAATCCAGCCTGCAGCATGTGTTTCAGAATGCAGTGGAATACAGTACGATAGAGTACAGAGGAATAGAATTACAGCATGCGTGGTTTCTGTGTATGTGCAGTTCAAATGTAAATGAATGTTCTTTCTGTCAAAGCAAGTGCAAAAAAATGAATAGCAGAGAATTGCAGAATAAGTTTTAAAAATGCAGAGAAGAGAAACTCTACTAGAACAGCCTTTACCTGCTGTGTTCTGAGGGGTTTTTTCAGAGACTGTAAAACTGTAAAATGTCACAGCCGTGTCGTGTTGTTTTTATCATTATGACTTTTATTACTGAGCTAACAGGAAGTACCTGCTGTATGCCACACATCTACAGGAAATAGCCATGAAGAGCTTCCTGTAGCTGCAGACGCCATGGGTGGGTTTCACAACCATATTTGAGAAGTGAAGTCCAGGCGTTTATTAATGTCTAAGAGCAGATATTGTACAGACGCCACATATTTCCTTAGGGATGTCCACACTCTCTTTTATAATGAAATCTGTCAGTGAAAAACACACAGAAGGGAGAGGAAAAACTGAGCGACACAGAGAATCTGTCCAGTGGTCACATTATATTTCATCTGTATTTCTTTTCTCAGCCATCTTCAAACGGTCAGTTTCCTGTCCAGAGAGCTGCTGTTGCTCCAGCAGAATGGAAATAAGACACAGCTTCTCTGACTGAAGAATCTAAAAGCTCTTTATTTGAAAAAAGAAATGTTATTGTAACTTGTTTTAAGGCATCGACACGTTTATTCAAGTTTATTCACTCTGTCTTTGACCTTTACAGTTAAACAGGCAGTTTGTGTTACAGAAGCCTCCTCACAGTGATGTGATTAACAGTGATGTTTTGACGTGTGAATGCAGGCGGGCAGATGTTAATCGTTCAAGTGCTTAGTATTGTGACATCATAATGTGACTGTTTCTGATTGGCCCTTTTTTCCAGAAAGTTTCATGTAGATTTATTGTTTGTTGCATGCACAGGTAAAATCCCCTCCGGGATACAGCAGTGTTTTAGGGTGGTTGCTGAGATGTTGCTATGCAATCAATAAGGTGTTCTTGGTGTTTAAAAGCCATAGCAACCATGTAAAAATGACATGGCAACCACTCAGAACACCATAGCAATAGAATACCAATGCTTCGGAAGTATGGACGTGATAAGTAAGGACAGATAAGTTTTCTTCACTTGTGTCTATTTAGTGGAACTGTTTTCCACTCAGTTCCAGGCTACACACTCAGTTCCTCGCTACACACTCAGTTCCAGGCTACACACTCAGTTCCAGGCTACACACTCAGTTCCTCGCTACACACTCAGTTCCAGGCTACACACTCAGTTCCAGGCTACACACTCAGTTCCAGGCTACACACTTAGTTCCAGGCTACACACTCAGTTCCAGGCTACACACTCAGTTCCAGGTTACACACTCAGTTCCAGGCTACACAATGTGCACACATTTCTCACACACTTTGAGGCACAACGCGTGTGTTAAGTGCTGTGGGACACTTAAGAACCCATATGGATGAGAGTGTGTGTGTGTTTGTAAGGTTTTGACTTAACACTTAGTGACATATGGTTGAGTGAACAGGCTTTTTCTTCTGGTGAGCACCAGAATGGATGTTTCAAGGCCTGCTGCCTTTCCAGCTCTCAATAACTTGGATGTAGACTAGAATATCTGCCCTTCTTTCTTCTATATTTAATGTCTTGTTCTTGTTCTTTATATACATAGCAACAACACTACATAAATACAATGCAACCGAGGCCTCTTTGAGGAGCGTGTTCTGTTCTTAAAAGTTCCTCTGCAGTTTGAGGTTCTTAAGACCTAGTTTTAATGTCCCTGGTCTCGCAGTACCAGACTTTTGACTGCCTGCATGAAACGGAAGTCAAACATTTCTGAAGATCTGTATTCCACCGTGGTCCTCAATTCACATTTAAGTGAACACCTGAACTTCACATGTGCTTTTCATTGTTGATATAGATAGACTTGCAGAATTTGCAGTCTGCCTCTCACCTTTATTCCTCTCCAGACAAGTGAATCCACACACGCTTTCATTTCAGCCCGTCTGCTTTGTTTCTCTATTCTCCTTCAGTTTCTGTTTCTCGTCTGAAGCAAAGGTGAGACTTTTGTTAACGGTTCTCCTTCTGTTTATATTTCACCTGAGCTCATGAAACCGTCCATTTCTGAACAAAAGAAGCGTCTGTTGACTCTGAAGAGCCTTCAGCTGTATTCACTCTATTTATAGCAAGTTTTCAGAAGTGTGATTTTTGCATCTTTGTTAATACTGACAGCTAACAATGGTGGCTTTAAGCAAATATAAAATGTAAAAGTAGAAAAATTGTGTGGGTCTAGGGATTAGCGTTGTGTGGGTCTAGGGATTAGCGGTTTTACTTTGAGAAGAGAGAAAATATTTAGTCGTTTTTGCAGACTAATACTTCCAAAATTTTTTTATCTAAGCACACAAATGGAGAACTAAGGCCAGAATCAAAGATTCAACAAACAGTTGTAATATACTGTGGTTTATTTGAGGTGTCTGGGGACGTGTGGCTTTGAGGTCTGAATGCTTTTCATAAGGATGGCCATGGGGGCGTGGCCTGAGGTCTACATGCTTCCAGGGGGTGTGGGTTTATGAGCTGTGGCCTCCAATCAGGGCATTAAACACTAACTGTTGAAGCTGCACGAAGTGTCCTGCAACTGGAACATCACACTGGAACATCACACTGGAACATCACACTGGAACATCACACTGGAACATCACACTGGAACATCACACTGGAACATCACACTGGAACATGTGGCGTGTGCATCATCCACAGTGTCACAAACAGAGTTTGATGAGAACTCGTGACTGTTGGTGAAGACTGTTGGAGGAACACACAGTTCTGCTATTACAACAGTAAGAGTTCAGTGTGAAAATACAGAGAACCTTGGCTCTGTGGATTCCTTTCAAAGCTTGGTTACAGTCTCTCTCTCTCTCTCTCTCTCTCTCTCTCTCTCTCTTTCTTTCTCTCACTCTGTCACTCACACACACACACAGAACTTTAGGCTCTAATAAACTCTAATAAAAATGAACAGGCATAATTTGCCTGATAGCAGATAGGATGTTTGTAACCATGACAATTGGCTTATTGGTTTGATAAACATCTGAGCATCACAGAGGTGACCTCAAAAAATATCAGGCAGTGATGTGGAGAGATTCTCAAATGAACCAGCTTAGATGAGTCTTTACTGTGCTACATTTACTGTACTCAAGCAAACTCTTTACTGTTAGTAGTATTATTCATTAGTAGGAGGTTAAAGAAAACAGTACAAATACTTGACAGATACTGTCTGCCCCGCTGTTGTACTAAAGCTGTCATATTTACATTCTATATGTGTTGTATGTGTTCTGTTTATTGTACATTTTGAAACTTTAAGATTAAAGAAGATCTTTAATGATTGTAAGTTGAGTTTTAATACGTTGTGTTAATATGTTGTTTAATGTGTTTGTTTTTATGTGTACAAGGATTGTTTTATTTGTTTGGATATGTTTTAACTCTAGGTACAGAAGCAGTTATATATTAGATTTTAAATTGTCCCAAAAAAGCACAGAAGTTTCCAGCAGAAACTTTTATTTTCATCCTTTTGCTTAGCTGATATTTGTTTCTGTCTGTCTTTTATCTGGTAAGCAGAACAGACACCTCCCGTTGGTCTTATTTGGGTGTTTGGATGGTCGTGTGTGCTCTCTCTCTCTGCAGGGCACCAGTATGATGAATGTTATGAGCTGCGTCATGTTGGAGTCCTAACTGCGCTAGGCGTTGAGTTTCTGGGCAAACGGATGTTTCCTCTCTGTTATGGTCATTAATACAAACATTAGGCACTAAGACGCCCCGTCTCCATTTTTCTGCTATTATAAAATGACAAAATAAATATGGCACGTCTACAGGACTCCAGACCAAATTTCTGACAGCTGTTTGTTTAGTGACAGATATATTTTGAGAACACATCAAAAACCAGTGGCCTGCCGCATATCTTTAAACCCCGCCCCTCAACAAATCTGGAATCGGGGCTCCGCCCATGAGCAATGTTATCATACAGCTCCCAGCAGGAGAAATGGTTACTGGCATCGAGTCTGATTCATTGCCTTGACTTTATCTGTCTTTGATTAAATATATAGCGGTATTTGATCCATAATGTGTCCGTTTTCCCTCAGGCAGATAGCTTGAGTCGCTTCACTACTCCTGCAGGCCGTGTTTACTATCATCTCATGTATGAATTATTCAGCTCAAGCACACTTTTAACACACATATTCACGGGCTGTGGAGTTAAATATACACGGCCTCACATGCAGAGCTTTTTCAAAGCTTGCCGTAGATGACAAATGAATGTATGTATCCTATAGAGTTCCACTGTTGCTATGGTGATGGATGATGAAATATACGTGCTTTTCTTTTTCCTTATGTGCGCTTCCCAATAGTGACAGGAAGGATGAAGCTGTGTTGTAGCGGTTTGAAGCCTTGAGTTGTGGTGCTCATTCTGGTAATATGAGTTTGAATCCAGTTTGCTTCCATGATTTTGTTTCCCCTTCTTCTTATCAAATTATCCTGTTGTTTTGTCATAACTATTCCTATTAATTACAACAGAGATACATCAGAAAAGGAAATAAACTAGATTTTAGAAACAAGTGTGAGCAGTGTTTGCCTAAGCAGGACTCATCTTCTAAAATCTTGGCTTTTGTGGGAGGTTGCTATGGTGATGAGGTGTTCTGGTCTGTTGCTAGGGCATAGGTGGTTACTTAGCAGTCCGAATCAAAAGAGCCCATGTCAAACTCTACAATATTGAGTAGCCAGTTACAATAAAGCGCTCACAGTTGTTAGAAAGAGTTTTCTTAACTCTTGGCCCTGGTATCCCACCTGTAATGCGAGTCTGAGCGGTTTTTGTTCACCTGTGTTATGGTTCTCCAGAGTTGCTTTGCTTTCATGTTTGTGGTCATGGGTACTTTCATTTCTGAGTTTTTAACTGAGCACTCAGAGGGAAGAGCGCCGCTAACTCAATTCATGTGTTTAATGTCTGACTGTGTGGAGATGAATGTGTCAGGCGGGCAGCAGGTCCACTTCTCAGCCATAACAGTTAGATGTATTTTATTGATCCCGGAGGGGAAATTTACTCAGCAGTGTAACAAGAACTCCACTGGATAATGACGTTCTTCAAATGAAATCTGTAAAACCGGAGAACGTCCGTCCACATCTTTCTCTCTGATGGATCTGCCGTTCTGCTCTCATCTGGTTGGATCTGTAAATCCAGGCTGGAGGAGCAGGCAGTTTTAGTTTAGATCCACGCTGATGGAAACATGTAGCCCAACAGTTTATGAGCGTCATTATTGTGCTCCAGACCAGAGGCCTTCAAAAGCATTTCACTTCTGTCCTGCACGCTGGACAGTTTTAACGGCTTCATCACATTTATAGAATGAATCTGAAATGGCCATTTCTGTCTATCTTTTTCTCTCTGTTTGTGTGTGTGTATTTATGTATGTGTGTGTGTCTGGAGTGAAATTGTTGGTGTGTGTGTGTGTACTGTGTGTGTTTGTCTGTGTACATCTTTATTGTGTGTGTCTGTATATGGAATGTTACTAAGGGTGTAGGGCTAAATAGTAGCTTGGTAAAGCACACATTTCTAAAGCCAGTAGTTTTGGTGATTTATAATTGCGTCAGTCTAAATTCTTAGTTTACTGAAATGAAAATAAAATAAACGTTATAAACTGCTTTCAGAGAGTCATGTGTGATGGAGCTGTAGAGATGATGACAGTGTGTTAGTGTTAGTGTTGACATGTGAGCGTGTCTCTGTGCACGCGTGCAGTGTTTTGTGTGCAGATATCAGATGCTGATATGATGTAGGAGGTGGCGCTGGGCTCTGTCTGCTGTAGCCTGTGGCATGGGCCGCTTGAGTGATTGTGGTCATTTCAGCAGACAGAGAGACAAGCGTCCAGAGATCAGGGTGGGGAGGGACCGGCCTGCGTCCTGCTGTATTAATGGCAGCGAGGGGCCGCATTGGACGGGTCTCTCTAATACAGATAAATCATCATTACAGAGGTGTGGGGGAGGGGTTGCTTTGGCAGGGCTTTCATTTGTGCCCAGAATCTCTGTAAACTCATTTATCTTGCCAGCTATGTAACACCCCCCCCACACACACATACACACACGGTCCCATCTCGCTCTTCCTCACACCCCCGCCTCTTCCTCTTCTCCACAGTAATGCCTTCCAGCTCCACCATCCCTCTGCTGCCAACCACACACACCCTGTTCCTGTTCCACTCAATGAATCCTTTATTGCACCTTTGCAACATGCTTTGTTCCCTTTGTTATTTGCTCGCGCCTGTGATGTATGTTTGGTATAGCGTTCACAATGTTTTTGACTTCGATAGTAATATTAATAATAATAATAATAGTGTTTTCACATGAAATAATATTCACCTAACTTTGAATGGCAGAAGGTATATAACTAGGAGAATAACAAAGTGCAGTAAAATGGAAAATTATTTGCGCTACAAACCAGTTTATACGACAATAAAATAATATAATATGGTAAGAAGTGCAGGTTTGTAACACCAAACAGCAACGAGCTTTGTTGTACAGCTGAAAATAATATGAATTAACTATTGGTCACATTCGCTCATTTAAAACAAGGGGGATAGGTGGGATCTGTTTGTTTGTAATCATATGTAGTTGATTGGATCGGTCAGTGTTATTTTTCACTGCCTACACGAGCTCGGTTACATCAGCAGTCGAGGTGGAAAAAGATTCACATTTAAAATAAAAGGTTTTTTTTTTGAGCAAGTGACAAATTGTGCACAGTAAGACTAAGAAAGTTTATCAGGGGGTCAATTCTGAGATCATGTTGTCCTTAAAGATGAAAAGCAATGAAGATGAAAAAACGACGGGGTGGAATTTGTCCCCGTTCCTGACAGTCGCTGTCTTTTAAACGAGCAGAAGGAACAATTCAACCTGATGCAGTGAAAAGAGGTACAATGACAGCGCGTATAATTAAACATGCAGATAGTGCTGTGGAAGTCTTGACAGATGTGTCATAAAATCAAAATAACATTGTTGAAGAGGCTTTTGATTTGAATTTACTGCCGTTACGGGCGCTCGTTCGCTCTTTTTATTCTGTTTCTGAAAGTTATTTATTGAATGGTGAGATTAGTTTGATTGTTGCATTTATCGTGTACATCTCTTGGCCGCCTGTTCACTTAAATCTGACGTTTAACGAAAAGGAATCGTGGGAAACGAGTGAAATGAACTCTTTTCAGCTACAGATGGTCATAAACACTATTAATTTAATTGATTTGGTCTTTCTGTTTTATGAAATTAAATATGATTTACTTTTCACTTTTCAGCATTGGAGATCATCACACATTCAAGCAAGTTTTGCTGTTTTCAGGCTGAAAGTGGAGATAATATTTATGTTTTTTTGTTGTTGTTTCAACACCTCACACATTGATTTTTCCTCCAAGGTTCCGTCTGCCACACAAACGCTGATCCATCACTGTTCCGATTAGATTTGCTCTGATTCTCCTTTCCTCCATTTCCTCTTTGCTAATGTTTGTTTGGTCTACACACACAAACGCAAACGTATACACACATCCAGATAGCCCATCGTACAATCTCAAAGCTTGTTTGGATCAGGGTCCCTTTCGGCAGGGTCTGTGAATAAACGGCTCTCCAGAGGCCTCGCTCGCTCACAATAAACAAACAGCTCAGGCACACACATATATTCGCAGAAGGCAGCAGTGTGTAACTTTAGGGCCCTTTGACGAGACTTTCACAAACCTTGTATTTGTTTCTCTCTCCCTCAGCTGGGCCACCGCAGGGGAATTCTGGGATATTGTAAGATGGTTCATTCGATCAGCCCGCTCTGTTAAAAGACTAAAATTGTACCCATGGGACTGTGCAGTTGTGTACCTGTTATCCAGGTTTACAGATGAACTGAAAAGGTTCAGGCAGCGATTGGTCACGTTCGGGGAAACATGACCCTACTGTTACCTCACAGCTGTGTGCCACTGGGACTGAGGGAGATCAGATCCGATCAGTCAGACAGAACAGATGAATTCAACAGTCTTTAACTTGTGACAGTGTGTGTGTGTGTGTGTGTGTGTGTGTGTGAGCTAACCACTCCTTCCTATATATGGTGTAAAGATGTGTTTTGTATTGGTTGGTTTATGTTCTTCTCTCCAGATATATTTGGCTGTTATTTTGCTGTTGCTTTAGCACACTTGAGCACCATAAGCCCCGTGTTTTAGGGTGATGTCCTATACTAACCATAACTAAACTTGAGTATCTACACACACAAAACCAGTTATTGTTTTAGTGAATGATAATTGTTGTCATTACCGAGTACTGAAGTACCACCAATATCTGCTGTTCATACAGTAGAGAGTTCTTATACGCTGATTAATAAACAGCTGTTTCAAATAAATGAAAAAAGACGAGTTATAGAATTGGCTGCATTAGCAGTCTCTCTCTCTCTCTCTCTCTCTCTAATGGTGCTGTTGTAACAGGGAGGAAAAGGGCAGCCATAGCAGCCATATACCGCTTCACTTCCTCCTAATTGTAATTCGATAGCACATCATCTCAAATTTGTTACGCATCACATTTTATAATATGGTAATATTGTAACGGTGAGCGGCTGGACAGAAGCAGATGGTGGTCTTCTCACCCTCCTCAGGTGATTAGCCCAGATTCTGTGATCTCAAACACACAATGAGAGACAGTAGAAGTGCCATAAAATGGTTCATCATCTCTGTAACAGAAAGAAATGAACGTTTCAGAATGATGTAGTGTTTAAAAGCTTGCAGAGGGTTTTTGGGCGATTTCTGGGAACTCAGTTTGTATGAATATTTCACGAGAGGCAGAGGTCTAACAACACTTCCACACTTACAGCATCAGATGGAGCAGCAGCGACATGTCTCCACTGCATTCCACTAGCCATCATCTCAATCCGTTGTTTTACACCATTGACCTGCGAAACGTGTCATTTCTGTTTCAAACAGAGATGGCGACAGAGAGTTTACATTTTGCAAACTTCTGCTCCTCTTGAATCCTGGCTTTTAATGAAGCTGTAGTGTCATTAAATTAACACCCTTACATTCAGTTGTGCACATTCTACATGTTTATAAAACTTATCAAGTGTGTCGTGCTACAAACCTTCTGTTGTCTTTCTCTTTCCAGTGGGAGGAAGTTAGCGGCTATGATGAGAACCTGAACACCATCAGAACGTACCAGGTGTGCAACGTCTTTGAATCCAACCAGAACAACTGGCTGCTCACCACCTTCATCGCCCGCCGCGGTGCTCAACGCATCTACGTTGAGATGCGGTTCACGGTACGAGACTGCAGCAGCATCCCAAGGGTTCCTGGGTCCTGTAAGGAGACCTTCAACCTTTACTACTATGAGACGGACTCTGTCATCGCCACCAAAGGTTCGGCCTTCTGGATGGAGGCTCCGTACCTGAAGGTGGACACCATCGCCGCGGACGAGAGCTTCTCTCAGGTGGACTTTGGTGGAAGACTGATGAAGGTGAACACAGAGGTGAGGAGTTTCGGGCCATTGTCCAAAAATGGCTTCTATCTGGCGTTCCAGGACTACGGCGCGTGCATGTCCCTGCTGTCTGTGCGCGTGTTTTATAAGAAATGCCCCAGCGTGGTGCAGAACTTTGCCATCTTTCCTGAGACCTTGACGGGGGCGGAGAGCACCTCACTGGTGATCGCTCGTGGCATGTGCATCCCGAACTCTGAGGAGGTGGACGTACCCATAAAGTTGTACTGTAATGGTGATGGGGACTGGATGGTTCCGATTGGGAGCTGCACCTGCAAATCTGGGTTCGAGCCGGACAATGGAAACATCTGTCGAGGTAAGAATTCGGGTTCAGTAGAGTTGACATTTCATTTACTAAAGTGATTGTAACTCTGTTTGTAGGTGGACCACTTTCAGACAACAGCTCCTTTAGCTTCTAGACAAACCAGCTTAAAATGTATCAACCAGCCTGGTTTAGCTTTCAAGTTAATGCTGGTCTGAATGGTTCTGAAAAACTTTGACCAACATGGATTTCTTAGCTGGTTTCCTCTGGTTTGGTCTAGTTTGCTGGTCTTTGCTGGTGGACCAGCACAGCTGTGCTGTTTACCAGCAAAACTAGTGAAGATATTTCTGGTGAGGATAATGATAAGTGCAGTAATGATAAGAACATAATATTGTTAAATGTCTGTGTGGTATGTGTGAGAAAGAGAGATGGTAGAGTGATGTTTTGGAGTATAAGCAGCTTATATTGTTGTTGATCGTTGATCATGTAGTGGTCATCACACAGCTATACTGACTGAGCACTGTTCTGAATACAGTGTGATTAAACAACATCAGCAGTTATGGTGCTTACTTGTCTGAGGGATCAGAGTTCATTTACAATGCCATCACACACACACAGACCTGCACTGCCCCAATCCTTCTCCATCCTCCCTCAAAACCTAACCCTCACAGAAACCAGTGCTCATCTTGACCTGTAAATACTAACTTCAGCTGATACATTTAGGAGCATTTAAACTGGTGAGGTCTGCCTCACTCAGTGTTCAACAGATTTAACCATATTAGTGAGGACATTTTTAAATAGTGAGGCTATTTGGACCTCACAGATATAGCCGAACCTGGTCATACACACACTTAATAAGGTTTTTTTAATCTCTTACCCCAAAACATAACTTCAAACCTTTTTGTTTTTTGATATTTTTAGTAATACATTATTAGGTATGTTCATTAAGCCATTTTTCCCATGGGGACTATATCCTGGTCCTCACAAGATAGAAGATTTTGGGTTTTACTATTCTTGTGGGTGTATTTTTGGGCACCTAACAACACACACACACACACACACACACACACACAGACACAGGTTCACTTTCATTCCTTTATTTAGCTGTTCATGGACACAGACATGGTCATATTCTTCTCTCAAGGTCTCTGATTGGTCGATTCAGCCTTCACTCGGGGTCTGTGCCATATTGGCTCCCTCAGGACCAAACGTGTTGAGCGCTGATAAGATTGATTGACAGCCATGCGCCGTGATCAATAAACAGATATGACTGTTGGCTTTACCTTCACTGTTCTTGGTGTGGAAGGCCAACTTTGAGGACCACAGGTGCCTTAACACACACACACAAACACACACACACACACACACAGGTGGCAGCTTTTCTGAGTGCATTGGCATCCTCAGGCAAGGTTCTCTTATCAACTGAGAGATTCTCATGATGTCTGCTCACTTGGTTTATTTTTCTCATCTATCATCCTGGATAGCCCCACCCACAGTGACCTCTCATTGGTCCAGAATCTCATTCCACATAATTATACATCAGGTGTGCCCTGATTGGCTGTGGTTTGGTTGCTTTGTACAGTATTTTCTCTCTTCACATAGTAACTTAAAGGAGAGACAATATGCCAGTGTTCCATGTGCTAACATTATTTATTATGCATAAGAGAACAATGAACAATCTTTTGCAGCATGTAAAAAACCGTGAGGTTTGGGGTGTGTTGTGTTTGGTTCTGGTTAGGAAACGGTGTCAGATTCAGGAATGTTCAGTGATCTGGGGCAGGTGATAAAGTCATAAATCTGGAAGATTAAAGAATGTTCAGGTTTTGTGTGATGTTGGTGTAGTTTTCAGTCTGCTACAGTAAATGTGGCCACAGTTATTAAAAGCCACTGTGTTAGCGGATTAACGATTTTGCACACAGCAAGTCGCCACTAATTACGTCTGCTTTGATCTGTGAGTTCCCATAAAGGCTTTTGGTGGAGTAATATACCACAGTCTAAACACACACACACACACACACACACACACACACACACTGCATGCCTGTAAAGTTTCCATAAATTCCTCAGGCTTGAATTTACCAGCACAGGCAACCTGGGATAATAAGGATCCTTTAATGTCCATTAGTCTGTTTTGGTTTATGAGCGTCTGGTTTCAAACTGGTCCATTCCCTTTTGCTTTTCCTGATCTTTCATTGGTCAATCTGGATCTGAAGAGGGTGATTAGAGGTTGATTAGAGTAATTGCTCTTTGGGTTAATGAAGGTGTCCAGGCTATTATCAGTGTGTCTCAGAGGAAGCTCCGCTTTAGTCTCAGTGTGTTTATCTGGCTGGCTTTGTCAGAATGAAATACTGGTGTAGACTAGATACTGCATAATGTATATTTAAAACAGCATGTGAAACAGCATGCATAATCCAACAGTTGTATTTTGTCACACAGTAAGTTGTTACATGACCTCATTATGTTTGCCAAGTTATCATTTTTGAAATAAATATAAATATTGAGTATTGATCATGTAATATCCCAGTTATCCCTGTTGAGTATCACCCCCAGTCACATTAAATAAATCATTTAGTGAAAGAGTTTGAAAAACTGCTTCTGCTTTGTCCCACTGGACATGAGACTAGTGGAAATTAAGCGCATTGCATTGTGGAATATGGTATTCCACACAGTGCTCTGGTTGTGTACTGCACATTTTGGTCAGTGTACTAGGTCATCTGTATGCCCACTAGAATTTAAAGCATGCATACTTCTGTATACAGAGTAGCATGGTACTGTGCTGAACCAAACACAACCGAAATGTTTTCTGTTTATAATGGTCTCTCTCTCTTTCTGCCTCTCTCTCTCTGTTTTTTTCCCTCTCTCTTTTTCCTTCCCTCACTCGTTGTTCTCTCTTACTCTATCTGTCTAACGCACAGCTGGGTTTGTTATTTTGACCCTGCTCGGAGGGAGTCCGCATCATTGTGTGTGTAAGTGTATGTGTGAGTTTGTGTGTGTAAGATTATATCTCGCCCTCAGGGTGAGAGATGATGCCTGTCACCCGATGTAAAATCAGCATATTAATAAAATAACCTCCCCCATTAGCCTCCACGGAGCAGCCATGTTGGCTCGGCTCAGTACTTCCTCAGTCAAAGTAAGTCAGGCTGTTGCGACTGGGCTGTGTTGAGCTGGAATGGAGGAGGGTGCACTGCTGGGTCTGTATTCTGACAAGAGGGGTGAAAGGACAGACAACCCCTCATAGACTGTAGAATTGAGCAGAGATCCCCTCACCACAAGAGCTGTCCAAACTGACACACACCTCGACAGAGAGGACAGCTCTATACAAACACACACACACATTCATATACAGCTGTATATATGTGCATACTCATATAGAGATAGATAAGCACAAATAGCTTTATACACGCACACAAAGCCAAACGTACACACATGCACAGAGCTTTATATAAACACACACACCAGTAGACATTGCATAAAGCTGTAAGCGTGTGTTGGTGTATGTTTGTCAAACATAAGCATACAGACAGCTCTAAATATATATGCACACACACTCACTTTCTGTATGTAAACTATACATAAGCTGTTATATAACAAACACCTACAGCTGTCATATAACTGACATAGCAAACATAGACACACAAACATAGCATATATAGCAGAGCTCTGCAGTAACACGCACACGCTGGACACAGCACACACTCGCAGGTCTACACACTGTTACCTACAACACGCAGCTCTGGATTTTATGCTAGTTTATGCTTGTTTAAATCACTCCGAATGTATGAACCAGTCAACGTTAACCTGTCTGAATGCAAGTATATCTGCTGGACCACCTTCCTTTTTTAAAAAATAACTTCTTAAACTTTGCAGTGTGAATTTTCTCTCTTTTCTCTCTCTCTCTCATCAGTCATTAAGGCCTGTGGTTTGAAAAGTGTGTTTTAACACTGCCTAATTACACATTTGAAGAATGCAAACAAACCCGGCCCGTGGTGCTCGCTTTTAGAAGTGTCCCAGCTCTCTCTCTTGTGATCTTTGATACATCACATACACAAAGCTGTAGAAACAGGAGAGGACAGATTTTCTGTGTGGAGTGAGAGATGTTTGGGCTCATGTTGAGGGTGGATAATCTCCAGCTGTGGGTTCTCTCACAACATGGAATCGCTTTGAGATGTGCTTTAAAGTGGAAATTCTTTGCCTTTAGCTGTGGTGAAATCATTAGTTCATGTGATTCTGGACGCCCACTTTCACACAGATTCCTCATGTTTTCCAGCCTACTTCGTCCTTCACAATCCAGTCTGAGTATCTTTCTTTAACAGAAAACCTTATTATTAGTATTCAAATGGTCATTATTACAATGATTAATAGAAAATCAAATCAAAGATTAATAGTACTGTAACTGTAACTTTGTTTGGTTAAAAATGAACAGAAATCAGTTAATAGCAAGTACATGACAGAGCAGTGTTTAACACAATCTCCTTCCCTGATTCACAACGATAAATTCATAATAATAATTTATCATTTAAGCTGTGTGATAGTATTTTTTATATTTTTTTATCTACTTAAATTGCCGGTTTTAAATTCAGGTCCTGGGGACCCAAAGCGTGGCATGTTTTGTTTGTTTCCCCATTTTACACAACTGATTCAAATCCTCAAAATGTGCAATGTTTTTGAGTCCCTAGGATCAGGATTAAGAACCACTGATTAATATTTCATCTGACATTAAGAGTCATCATTTCTGTTTATAAAGTTTAACTAAATCAAGCAAAAACAAAATAAACTGTGTATGTTTACCATGGGCTGTACATACCAAAGTTGAGTCACTGGCTTAGAGATTTGTTGAAAGATCATGTGATATGTTGATCAGACACATGCTAATATTTTATCAGACTGGCGGGTGGTGAAGCCAGATATAAATCACATTTACATTGAGAGTGAGAATATCATTAAGATTTCTTAGGTTTCTAGATTGACAGGCCACTTAGCAACCACCTAGAAACGGTCCAGAACACCTTGGTAATAACATGTTAGGGTGTCGTGGGCAGTTCCCAGGGTGTTGCCATAGCGAGTTTTGCACAAAAAAATCATCACTGGTGTAACTGTAGTTTGTGGTGTTTTGTGGTGTTGTCCCTTCTGTGTTTCATTATTTCAGGAGTGATGTGTGTGTGTGTGTGTGTGTGAAATATGAATATAAAAACGAGGTGTGCTCGTGATATACGACCCCTCTGATGATGCTGTAACTGTACGAGTGTGTACAGCGGAACAGAGCAAATCAGATAGCAGGACAAAAATGAATAAAAGTGGCAAAAAATGAAATATATTTCCTTTAGAAGTAATCAGAAATGGACAGTGCATATGAGGACAGCTGCAGCAAAGCATTCTGGGAGATATGTGTTTACAAGAGAAGAGATAAACCTGTCTGTCTGTCTATCTTGTCTAATCTGGCTAACTGTCCATCCTGTCTGTATGCCTGTTTATCTGTCTTGTCTGTCTATCCATCTATTCATCTGTTTGTCCTGTCTATATATGTCTGCCTATCTGTCTGTCTCACTGTCTGTCTATGTGTCTGCCTATCTGTCTGTATGTCTGTCTGTCCAGTGTGGATGTCTGTTCACCCTGCCTGTCTGTCTATCCATCTATTCATCTGTCTGTCCTGTCTACATTTGTCTGTCTTGTCTATATGTCGATTCACCCTGTCTCTAGGGTTTTAGTAGAGATTTTAATAATAACACAAACTGTACTCAGATTTGCCTGAATCATAGATCAGACTTGTCATTATTAGAGGTTTTATTGAGAATTTCAGAAAAGTTGACACACACGTGTGATCATACAGCACTCAATAAAGTTCTCTCATGTTATGAAAGATCAGTGAAAGAGCAGCAACACTTTCTCCTGAGAAACTCACCTGATGTTTAACAGGTTGCTCTGTTTTCTTCTGTGAGCTGTTTAATGTGTTCTTATTTACTTCAGTTATCCTGAGCAGACCACATGTTCTTCTGGGTTCTTCTGGGTTCTTCTGCTTCAGCGGCCCGTCAGGTCAGTGGTAAGCGTGGGTCAGTCACTGATCGGGTCGGGGTAATGGTTTGGAAAGCTTTTCCAGCGTCAGAGTCTCTGTTTGGGGCCCAGAGCCAAAAACACGCGGGGAGAAATCTGTTTCCTAATCAGTCAAACAGCTGAATACACAGAGCAGTGATTGATCAGCTGCTGGATCACGCCTGCATGCTTCTGACCTAGATAAACTGCTTCATTCGAGTTTATTTCAGCACAGATAATCACTCACTCATGTTCTTAATGAATGAATTACAGTCGTTGGATCTTTTCTCTGAAGGATCGCAAGCGTGTGATGCTGTTTTAATGTAATTTTCATTGACTGGGTCACACTTTAAAACTTTCTCAGTCTTTGCAATAGTGTGGATCAGTCAATGTTTTGTGTAAGTGTTCTGTGTAAACACAACTGACACACACAGAACTGTGTGACTGCTTTTCTGTCTTCAACTGCTCTAGATGTCACTGGAATATTACCCAGCTGACAGGGATCGTTCCCAGAACAGTGGCTAATGTTCTTTAAAAGTTCTCTGAAAGTTATCACAAAATGCCCTTGCAGTAACGTTAGTAAAACGTTTTTACTGTAATATATCATACATATCAAACATGTTATCTTAAGTTGTTAGTGTGACATTTTAAAACTACAAAAAGTTTTAATAACAAACAATACAACAATGTTAATACAAGGCTTAAAAAACTAGATGTTTTGAATGTTCCTAGAACTTTTAAAATGACACTGAATGGTTTTGTTACTTAATGGAAATGCACAGAAACTGTTCTTACAACAGAACATTTTCTTAGCTGGGTATTGGCTCACATCTGCACAGATTGTCCCCACGGTATTGCTTTGAGCTTGAAATCCTTTTTGAGGGTTTGTTTAAAGGAATTTTGCAGGTAAACACTCTGTGTAGGTCAACAAATATATGCAAATTAAGGCAAAATGTGCATATTCAGAAAGGCTTAGAATTCAGCCCAATGAATATTTATAGGATGTTTAATGTGTCTTGTTTATAAAAGGTCAAATCAAAACAGTTCAGTGAATTGAGAAAGAAGCAGAGTCAGTGTGCAGTCGCGTCAGATGATGTTTTCCACACGCCTCAGATTGACTCGTTTAATTCACACACAGTGGCTACAAACAACTGTCAGTCAAACAGTGTCTGACCTGCTGAAAACAGTGACAGAAAAGGACAAAAGAGCATTTATTTGTGTGTGTCAGAACCATCCAACGCAACCAGCCCTTTTTGACGTTGTCAGTTGTGTCTGTAGGGCCCTAGATAAGTGTCTTTACTAAATATAAAAGTGTAAATGTTTGTTCTGGAATTTTGGCTCTGTCCCAAATGCTAGTGAGTTGCCTACCTAGGTAGCATCTTGGATAAAGACTGTTCCAAACAGTGAACAGTAACATGCTTCAAATAACTCACTGAAGAGTTTCCATTCTTTAAGGATGTTGCGTGGGGGTTGTTGCATTGCTGGTTGGTTTATCCACAGATGTCAGAAGCCTTTAGCCTCATCCTACATTTTTCTGTGACGATGTATCGTTAAAATTCCCTTCCATTCTTTTTTCAGTTCATCTCACATGTTTGTAGACAACAGAGCAGCTCTCTTTCAGATCTAGGTATATTAGTTCTGAGTCCTGCAGCTCTGTAATACCATGTTATGGGCAGGAACCACAAAAGAACCAGCTCCAGTCTTTTGTACATGAGTTTCAGGGTGATATACAGAGTTCTTTTATTGAGTAGAGTCTGTGTGTGTGTGTGTGTGTGTGTGTGTGTGTGTGTGTGTAAGTAAAAGAGAGGAGGACGATTGGGACCCATAAATACACACGCCTGAGGTGTGTGTGTTATTATCTCCACTCAGTGTCTGACAGCGCTGATTTGTAGATTGGCTGGTAGTCTGTTGTTTGTTTGGTTATTTATTCAGGGCTTTGCTCTCCATTCTATGAGCTGTCTGGTGCATATTTAATGCCCCGCTTTAGAAGCTCAAATTACTCAGCACTTTGTCTTTTAAACCCAGATTGTGTGTGTGTGTGTGTGTGTGTGTGTGGTCACAGGTTCCTGAAGTGTGTGTACACAGCAATGGAAACCAGAGAAATGTTTTCCTCTAAAACTGAAGCAGGTCAGAACTGATGGTGGCATCAGCTGAAGCATCCTAGCCACGTGATTAAACACATCCACGTCCAGTAAATAATTAAATACATTAATAATAATCACAATAAACAATTCTCTGAATAATATACTTCATTAGCATAACTGAAGGTCATTTATGGTTGCCCGTAGCAACTTGCCATGTTATTACACAGCTGACATGCAGTTCAGTGAGTATGTCGACTATTTTACAACATGCGGCTTGTTCAGCTCAGATTTGATGAGCTATCTGCTATGTAAACTGATTTTTCATAAATAGCATCTCTGGGTTGTTGCTAACTGGCTTGAGACCTAACAGTGAAACACCATTTAATATTCTGGTCCCCAGAAACAGCTGAGATTCCTCCTACAGTGTCTGCAAAAGTTTGTTCCTCCAGCCGGCCGAAACCGAGTCTCTTGCTGATTTTAAGTTTAATTTATATCCATATTGAGTTTGGTGTGAACTCAGCCCTCACCGTCTGTGCAGTGACACTCAGTATGCAGGGCTGTGTGTCAATATCACTATAGTGTAAGCAACATTAATATAATTAATATAGCTCAGTCAATACAGTTTATTAGCATCATTGTTGTCTGTTTATGGCTGCCAAACAAGTTTGTAGAGACTTGGTGTAATATAGAATTATGATGGACAGTAAAGTGTGATCACAGATGTGCAGGCAGTGTGTCGAATATATAACAACAGTTTAAACTTCATCAGAGTCACTGAGTGTGTGTTACAGCTGAGATATGATCATTTTGTGAGTCATTTTGTCTGTCCCTTTGTAAACAAACGCAGACATACATTCTCCTGTAGAGGCTGTGTGTGTCATTAACTTTATGACTCTCACGGGACTTAATGTCATGGTGTGATTTTATTCTTTTGTAATTGGTTAACTGTGCTGAAAACGTATTGCCACGCTTAGCTATTGTACGGTGACTTATTCCAAACCACATACTTACACAAAGCAAAAACACACACACACACACTTATCTAAATAGACTTCTGTTTTCATACACAGCTAGTTATAAACACTCTATATACTCTATATACTCACACGTTCCCTCTTCTGATGAAGGATGTGACGTTCTAGATTCTGCATCCCCGAGTTATGACACAGACATTAATAACGTTTAATAACGTTTTTATATTCATGGAAATGGTGACAAGGCGCATGTGTGATGGCAGGGGAAGCTCGCAGAGCATGTATAAGAGATGTTAAACTCGACAGATGCAGGGCAGATGGATTCATCTCAGCTGTCTTTACTGTGCTAATGATGTGATGAAGCAGAGCTGAAGGTGTGGAGCTGAACTACAGCATTGCATTATGTTCTGAGTTATGGAGTATGATTCAAATCTCTTTTTTTTAACTAAGACTGGATTCACTTCAAAAGAAACAGATTTGTGACTGAGGAACAGATATATCACTTTCTTTTTCTGTGTGTGTTTTGTGTGAGCACTACAGTCTTTTTGACTCCTTGGACTCTGGATCATGATGTCAGATCAGTAGTAATGTTTGAGAAAATTGAATCAAGTAATTTAATGTTAGTCTGGATATCATAAAGCAAGTACCAGAAAACACAAAAACATGAGTCTAATGATAATAATGGCTGCTCTGTCTAGACCCCTCAGGACGTGAACTCAACAGACAGCAGCTCTCCCCATTAAACCAGCATGCATTGAGGCTTTTCACAGGCTGTCAGTGGTGCGTACGAAGAGAAGGAAGTAAAGAGAGGTGGTCAGAAGACAGCGGAGGTGGTCTTCGTTTTGTGTGAACGGCTGAATGGAAGTTTTAAAAAAGGGCAGGAAGTCTGTCGATGTGTGGCGTATTCAAGAGTTCCTTCTGTGTTTAAACACAGTGACAGGCAGTGATAATACTACAAACAAACACACAGCCTAATGATGGCCATTCAAACACACACACAGAGCAAAGTTACCCTGAAACCCAATTAAAGAGCTCTCTGACCCCTCTGAGCTCAAGGTGCTATTATGTGCTTTGAGAAAAGGCCATAGTGACAGAACAAATGAAGGAGAGAGAGACAGAGAGACGAGCTAGAAAGACTTCTGGCATGAGAGTGTGTGCTGAACACTGTGAATAGGTGAAGAAAGGTGTACACACACACACACACACACACACACTTGGGTCTTGATGAAGAGAACAGTCTACTACAGCCACATCCTCCACATCACCCACTTCCTGTCCCACTCTGTCTATCTCTCTACTGTCTGTCTGTCTGTCTTTCTGTATCTGTCTGTCTCTTATTATCCGTGTCTGTCTACCTTTATCCATCGGTCTTTGTCTGTCTGTCCCTTTATTTATAACAGTTTGTATTTTTCTATCTGTCTGTCTGATTATTGTTCTGTCTGTCTTTGTTTAATTATCACCATAATATTGTCATTTTATTATATTTGATTTAAACATATTTTCTTTAATAAAAAATTAGCTCCACTGGATTTAGCATTTCAAATCTTCCAGTCTCTCTCTCTCTCTCTCTCTCCATACGTTCTTTTACTTTAATTGGAAGTGTAATAAGGAACAGTGTGGCATGGCTTCAGGCTCTGAAATCACACACACACACGTCAGTATGTCAACATGATGGAGTATTCAGCCTTGTAATCTGCATGTTAAAGTGTCGTGTGTCTGTTTGCTCTGGAGAGCTCATTTCAGTCTCCAGACCCGCGGCTCTGAGTTTCCTCATTTCCATTAACACTCAGAGGCATTACGGCTACACCCTCTCCGAAGCTCATGCTAATGTCAGAGATAGTTTGAGCCGGGGATCACTGAGGTTATTTAAGACTCGATATCTAAATCCACTCTCAAATCCAACCTGACTATGAGGATTTTTGTCTTAAAGGGACAGTTCCATCCTAAAATGAAAATTTCCTCATGTTGCTGGTTTATAGCTCAAGAGATTTATTGGAGATCTCAGGTGTGTTTCAATTATGTCTCAGCTTTGTCAGTTACAAGAACAGGTCTGGAAAAAGGCAACTCAATACTGCCTCACCAGGAGAGCTCAGATCTGTGGCCGCTACTGTGTGCTTGCTGGGACTGTTCTGGCAGTCTCACACCAGGGGCCCTTTCTGGCCCCAAGCTGGTGACGCCCACACAGCCGACAGAATTTCAGTGACAAATTATTGATCAGAGAGAGCCATTGAGAGTGACTACGAGGACCCCCTGCCACGGCTGCCAACTTCAAATGCCTGAGCAAAATATCAAATAGCTTTAGGAAAATGAAAGAGAAGAGGGGAGGGCTGGAGCCGTTAAAATCAGGAGAAAATGAGCAGTCTGATCGCAAATTGTCTGTTTTTGTTTGAATAGAAACTGCCTCCTATTCATCCATTCAGTGCTAAATTAGCGTAGGCTTTAGTTTGCTTTCTTTCTGTCTGTTCTCTCTTTCTCTTGCTCTTTATCTCAGTTAGGAGACACATCTGTTGGTACAGCCGACAGCAATAAGTGAAACGGCATGTATATAATCACACTGTGTCACCGTGTCTGATCTTCTCCTCTCCCTGAATCTGTTTGTGTGACAGTTCTGGGGAAACAAACATCTGAGCGTATTTAATGAGTCCCAGCGACTTTCTTAAAGGTACAGTGTGCCGTTTCCGAGAACGTTGGCTGTTAGCTAGGCCGCCATGCTGATTTGGAGAAATCAGGCCAGTACCCTTACACGGGTCTTTCTCACGACAGTAAAGTTGTTTTTGCAGCTGAACTCTAGCAGAAACCTGACAGCATTGCCTCAGGTGTACAAATGAGATTTACGATGCACTGTCACCAGACAATAGCCATAATATTCTCTCCCTGCTGTTCCTCATCGTGTCTCTCTTACCATTCTTGTTTGGGAGGCGGATGGTGAAGAGAAAGGCAGGCAGATGTAATTTCAGATGACATTATGGTAGAGGGAGAAAGAATTTAGAGGCCATGATTGACAGCCAGCAGATAAAGAGAATCTTCAGAGAGTTTTCAGAGTGACACAGACTGGCTCCTGAATTTGCCAAACATCCATCAGACACAGTTACTAAAAACATCAACTATTTTATATTCCGTTATTTATAAGTTTTACACATTTGTTCTTTGCATCATTGATGAAAGCTCTCAGTAAACATGCTTTTTTTAGTCCGTTTTTGAGACTTGACACACCATCTCAAGCACAAAAACTCATTCAGTGAGAAACGACACAATGACAGAAGACGTGCGTCTGACACATATGTACATAGACTAACAATTACAAAACAGTGCTAATGGATGTTTTTTGTCAGGTGGTCGGTTTGGTGCCATTGAGTCTTTGGAGCTATTCAACGACATTTGTTTGAGGCACTTAGTATAAGTGAGGCAGATATTTTTCACGTTACGTCTATGAATTATGTCCATATTACTTCTGGATGGACTGAAAGTGTAATCACAAATTCTGTGTATATTTTGGCCTTTTGTGTGTCATTCTCTAAAGTACTTGTTTCTTTGGCAGTCTATAATTTAGGTAAGATTGATTTTAGATTTTCCTGCCTCTACATTTCAAGTGAAAACTAAACAAACTGTGATTGGCCACACAGCTATTTGATTTGTCAATCAAATGTCCCGTTTCTGTCTGAGCTGAAGCTGCAAGGTAGAGCAGAAGGAGGTAAACATCTGTTTGTTTTAAACAGCTGATCTGTTGTTTTGTGATTAAAAAAAACGAATGCATGGCATAGTAGATTATGTCTGCAGTTAATGTGATGACTTAAACCTGTGGTTAAATCTTCTAGTGAAGCATGTGGGGGCTGAATTCTCAGCTAACAATTTTAGGTTGTAAGAACATTTCCATAATGTTCCACTAAAAACTTAATAACATTTTTGATATGATTTTTAACATTAAAGAAGGTTCTACTAACGTTATGGCAAGAATGTTTTTGATAACTTTGAGAGAACTTGTAAAGAATGTTAGACAATGTTCTGAGAACGTTCTCTGTTAGCTATGGTAGCTTCAGAAATTTAGTTGAAAATATATGCAAAACTGTTTAGATAAGTTTTGTGTAAAGGTCCGACATTTTACAGATTCCACTTAGTTTTTGATGTGTTATGTATTTGTGTTATCCAATCCAATGAAATTCTGATATTTTTCAAGTTGACTAGATGGTCCACAAGTGTCCAAAATATTTTTTGAGGCCACGGTACATTTCTTCAGGTATCTCTGCTGTTATTGAGGTTATCTGTAGGTTTATCTCAGTTTATGGATGCTGTGAACTGCAGAGGTGGAGAGTCACATCTGCCTTCAGTCTGTTGAGAGGGACTGTATTCTGATTGCCCGTTCGGCCTCAGTGTGTTGTGCTTTCCTCTTGAAGGTGAAAAACCGGTTCACAGATATACAGCAGCGTGTGAACAGCAGGTCTCTCCGTTGACTGCTCTCCTCTGTGTGTGGAACGGAACTGAACTCTGTGCACCTCACAGCTTTGTGTACACAGGGACCTCTGCTCTGAGCTGCCGAAACACCTCCTCTTTCTATTCACTGACACAAAACCAGTGAATAATCCCTCCTTAGGCTGAAAACCTGCAATGTTTTTTGCAGAGAAGAATGAAAGCCGATGTTTTTAAAATGCATTTACCCATTTTCTCTGTAGATTTATTTTGGGCTGTAAATGGTTTGCGAAAAGGCAATAAAAGATTCCCAATCCAAGATTTAGAGGATTTAAAACTAGAACCGCTCCCTCATCTTAAACATTCAAAGAGGATTAAATACCGAGCAGAACTTTATATTATGTTTAATGAGTTTTATGCATGTGAAGTAATCAGCAGTCTTTGCATGTGGATTTAAATTTGTGTGTCATTTTTTAATGGTTTTGTGGTACAATTCATTTCTGATAGTCCCGCCCCTAAATATGATGTAAAAAAACAAAACCAAATGTGAATGGTAGATTTGCATGTCAATCAGTCTCATCCGGTCTAAGTGGCTAATTCATAGTCAGAATACGCTGCCATGTGGACCAGACCTTTTGCTGTTCAGTCGAAGGTCTGACAATGCGAAACTAGGAGAAAGTAACAATAGGGGTTTTAGCATTAAACACACACTCTCTCTCTCTCTCTCTCTCTCTCTCTCTGGTGGAGTGGCTGTGCTAATGGTGTGTCATTTTGTGTAATGTCAGTCTGTGTTCGTCTGGAGGGGTCGACCTCACCTCACCCCGTCAACCCTGTTCACGACCCTCAGACGCCCCTCTGCCTTAATCTTCTAGAAAGCTTCTTATAGACCCACGTTTAGACAGGCAAATCTCAGCCTACACAAAAGCAGCCCGTATCAAAGCCACAGAGTCACAGGACCCGAGTCGACACACACACAGAATCAAGGTGACAGAGGGTCTTACACTCCTCTTAGGCAAGAATTGCCCCTCTGAGAGAGAACGCACATAATATACTGTGCTGTTGCCAGAGGAACTGTGTGTGTGTACTTCTAAAATAAGTTCTTCTGTAGCCGACATCTCATCAAAAACTCTTTTTGGCTGTATTGATTTCTTAAGTTGGTTTTATATGTTTTATTTTTTTGCTCAGTAACTGATATTTAAGTCTTGATGTTACATAAAGGTTCATGCTGATCTCGCAGTTATCTGACTGGACCACAAGCTACTGCCCATAATGTCACAGCAATGCATCAGAATATAGAAAAATGTGATTTTTGCAAGTAAAAAATTAAGTCACTAAATATTGTTATTTCATAATGAGTTATTTTCCTTCAGGTACTCGGCTGTTCTTTGGACTTTTTTCACATTTGTTGTTTTTTCATATTTGTTCTGTTTAGGCCGTTTATGTGTGTGTGTGTGTGTCTCCAGTGTGAGTGATACTGATATGATTTCCATCTAGCACCACTGCCTTTGTCTCTGTAACTCTATGATGTAGTGCGAAAACTGGGTCATTTGGTGTGTGTGTGTGCGCATGTAATAGGACCTCATCAGCGTTAGCCTGCAGGTTAGACCATTCAAAGGCCATGTGGTGTTTTGGACACTGATGGTGTCCTCCACAAACCTCATGCACACCCACACAAACACACTCCTAACACAGAGTGATCTTCTGATCTCTCCCATCTGTTTGTTTCCAGTAGCTGTTTATTCTGTATTTAGTTGTTTGTTTGTTGTGTTGCTGGATCGTTTGAGGGACGCTCTCATGGCGTAATCCTCTACCTCGCTTGCCCAGAGGCTGTGAGTCTTTGATAAAGTCACTCAAGTCAGCATGGCCTCAGGTGTGTGTGTGTTACTCACCTTCAAAGCTTGGCACATTTAAATATTCCGGCACCCTTTCAAATATCAAAGAGAGAAAATCCTGCATCCTGGGCTGCTGTGTTCATTAGAAACTTCAATAAAGGCAACAACAAATTAAAAATAAAAGCAAACTCAAATTGCTCTGTTTTTGCATCATTAATCAGGGTAAGTTGAAGCAGATCTGAAAACAAACTTAAACTAGCTGAACTGTGCAGCTGTTTCTGTAAATATACAAGTGTTGTGTAAGTGGCACAAAACACGCTGGACAAACATTTAACATGTTTAACAGAAACTGTCTTTGACCTGATTAAACACATATAGATAATATATACCTGATTATATAATAATCAGCAGTAATGAATGTTAATGGCGAGTGTGTTGTGCACAAACGTTCAACATCTCCTGTTTTTATTTACACATCGTATTTTTGATGAGACGTGAAAGTT
>JAZGTJ010004285.1:0-31505 GCA_036877575.1 Botia almorhae | reverse complement strand
AAGGAGAGCAGGAATATGAGAGTGTTGTGGTGTCTGGAGAACATCTGCTTTCCAGAGGGTTTCTTTGCCCAATTTGAGGTGGGGGGGCTGCAGGAGAACAGGATGAAAAAGAGGAGTGACACCAGTAAAACAAAAGCACCGATCACTATATAAGCCCACATGGATGCCAGAGTGGCACTTTTGAGATGGGAGAACGGCAGAATTGCACCGACGGTCTTGGACGCGTGGCCCGATGCCGTGTAAATGGTGCTGTTGTCGGAACTGTGGCCGAACAGCAGCTTGGCTATGATTGGAGAGACAAACGCTCCAGCAGCAAAGCTGAAGTGCAGAGCCTGCATGTGAGGTCCAGCCTGCTCTCCCCACGTGTTCAGTATGAGAACATTACCACCTGTAAATGACCAGAGACCTGGAGTTACCACAGCAGTTACACACAAATGTTTTATACGCGAGACACCAGATTCCCAGATAAACACCTGCACGTACCTGTATCAAGAACTCCCATTGACACGCCCACACTGGACATTAAAGCAGTCAGCAGCCAAGCCTTTGTACAGAACGGAGTCCCAGACATTCCAAATGCTGTGATCAATAAAGAGAAGCCTGCAGAGATAAATCAAACTACTAGTTTAATGTCAAATAAAAAAAGCAAATAATAAGATACAGGAGAAAACTTTGCTGCCCCAGAAATGTTATTTATGTAGGAAACCTCTGATATTGTTCTATTAGTATTAGCAGGTCAGAGATGACATCATTTACACAAGAGGGTCTCAAACCTTTAACCTCAGAATTTCAGTTTATCTTCAGCTGTTAGACTAGCGTCTCCTGCAGCCTCGCTAACACATTTCACACGAGCGAATCATTTACCACAGTTAAATATTACTGGTGGCTCGAGTTTGTACTCTGATTTAACTCATGTCTCGGTGGACTCCACAGGGTTTACCAAGCAAGAGATGAGGATTCACACAGTCAAACAGAATCCCTCCAAACAGAGAGCCTCCAATGTATCCTGCAGAGCGACCCACAAAGATGTAGGACAGGTTACTGATGTTCTTGTTGACGTTGGCGGCCAGGTCTTCAAAGGTCGGGCCCAATACAGAGATGGCCATTCCCTATACATACACCACAAACAAATATATGAGCTTATTACAATACACTTAATCAATTGTCAGATATCATAACCCTAAACTTATCTGCGGTTCTGATGTTAAACTAGAGCAAATAGAATTACAATCATTGAACCTCAATTTAATCTTGGGAAATCAGTGCTGTACCGGTACATTTAAAACATCATGTGTTAAAATCATATTCATACACCACAGTATTTGCAGTGTGCACCAAGGTGCTTCAAAGGATTGTCAAAAAACAGGCAATGACGTCATTGTGACGTTTCCTTTATTTACTCTGACCGCGTTCTCAACACTGTTCCTGGCGGCACAGCCAACGGTACACATTTGACGTGTCTCCATCATCTGACCCATTTCAGGTCCTGAAGTACTGCACACAGCCAGTGAGATGAATAAGATGGCTTTAATAAGGGTGACGTGTGTGTTGTTTGTGTACCTCCAGTAACAGTGCTGGAAACTGGGTTAGAAGACGCATATATATGCATATATAACTGCTTAGGCATAGACACGTTACTGCTTTATATTTAAACGTTAAACGTGTTGTGTTTTAAAGATCATATGTTATAAATAGTTACAGTAAGAACAATGGGAGGCAAACTGTAGATTCTCATTAAGTGTGCTACTGACCACAACTACTGACAACAGCAGCCGCCCTCCATCACTAACATAACGTTGTGAACACGTGACACAGTAATACGCCGTAATTCACATACTTTGTACACGCGACTGTACATAAACATAATCATTTAGTTCCGTCGTTAAATTAAAATCACCACTTTAACAAGGTACCCAGACCCAGATTAACCTGTCAGTCTGGTTACACCGCTGCCTTGTTTGGCATCTCCTGTTATGCAAAAGATCCTGTTTAATCAAGAAACCTTCCAAACGACCAGAAGTCAACATGACAAGCGCTTTTAATCTCCACTGTGTTCTTTATTAATACGGCCGCTATTGTGACTTTAACAGCAGACAGATCAAGCTGCACAGCACAGAGCCTCTTCATTCCCGTCATTTACACGGATCTGGTCCTCACATAACCTAGAACATGTAACACGCAGACCCACCAGACCGAGAAACGATGCGCAGAGCGCGAGGCTGACCAGCCATCGCCAACATGCCCCAGTGCTGCTGCGGCCCCGTCCGGGTCGAACCACATCCACCATCTCCGAGCCCAGCTTCAGCACCCCTTTCCCCCCCTTCAGGGCGCTTTTCAGCCCTTTCCTCGCGTCTTTCCGCTTGTCGAAGAGCGTGTCCTCCTCCGGCTCCTCTTCCATCCTGGCGAACCGCACGTGTTTCTTCTTCGCTGCGCCTGCAGCGGGAGGCATGACGCGGATCTCGCGCTGTCGTGTGCGGAAAACAACTACAAACGCTGCGATGACGCGACCGAGAGCTGCGTGACCTACAATGATCTACATCTGTAATGTTCCTCACTACCAAACCATTATATTTGCAAGACAAATAGATTCTGTCGTCGCATGACTGTCAGTTGTCAATGACAGTTGCTAAGGGTTGTGCAGTTGATAAACTTCCGCGATATTACCTGTGTACGAGCACAGATATAATAAAAGTCCTCGTGACTTCCGGTTAGGTTAGTGTTTCATTCAGTAGGTCAGCCTGGTGTTGTCAGGGACTTTGGTGGATGTTAAAAATAGGACACACGCGACAAAAACATGAAATTAATTAATTGATCATTTACTTGATTTATATTAATTGAATTATGGTTTACATTACAAATTAAAAACAGCAGACATGTCCATTCATAGTAGTTTTAATGTTATAGTTTTATAATAACAATAAACTTTCTAGTTTGCAATATCGTTTAACCATGTTAGACACATTGAGTCAAATAAACAACAACTGTAAATGTGGAATACCAGCTGTCAGGTATGTGGCAAATTCAAAGATTTGAAAGAGTGCTCAAAAACAACATAAATTATTTCATGTTACCTGAATTTAAAATTATTTATATATTGCTTAAAAGACCAATGAACGTGTTTAGAAAATAACTCAAATTCAGGGCATATTTTAATAACAATTACATGACAATTACACGAAAACAGAAAGAGCTAAATAAATCAATTGGCTATAGTGTGCTCATTTTTTGCCATTTTTTAGGCTAGTGATTCCACCAGTTCCTGACAAAAGGCTAAAATCTTGATGTTTTGCAATTTTTCAGTCTTTCTTCTCCCTCTTTGGGGGCATTAGCAGTTTAAGAAAGTCACAGGCGCGGGGACCGGTCAGTGCGTGTGCTGGGGGTGCTGGGTATAGGGCTGCCTGTTGACTGAGCAGGATGAGCACCGACTCAAACAACAGCTGATGCTAAAACTTAGCCAGGAGATTTTGTCAGACTTGATTCATGTGTGTCTTTAGATTCATTCCCTTCACCTTTATGTTTTGGCTCCTCTATCTCCTCCACATTGTCTTTTGGACTTTGGCAGTACTCACTGTCAACCTTGTTACCCGGCAGTCTTTCTTTTGTTGCTATATTGTACATGACGGGGAAGAGAACTGATGTGAAGATAGATGTGCCGCATGCCAGGTACATCAACAACGGCTGATTCTCCACTTGACCCAGTAAGAAGCCCACCAGAGCTGGCAGGACCATCTCACCGAGTGCCGCGCCCACCACAAACACGGCAGCCGACCGGCCTGTCACTGTCGTGTACTGCTCCACCCACGAAATCCCACTGGGAAAGGTGGTAGACATAGAGACACCCAACAGGCCAGTGCAGGTCCAAAGCACAGGTTCGTTTCTGCTAAAAAGCAGCAGCAGGAGAGAGGAAACTGTAGTGCCCACTAGACTCACCAAGATCAGGGTGCCTGGAAGCAGACAGGCAGCAAAGAAGATGGCCAGACCACGACCAGCTGCGAACGTCCCCCAGAAGAGTGAATTCAGCCCTGCTGCCCGTGTCTGATTCATACCAGCATAGTCTTTGGCGTAGGTGAATATGAAAGAGCCGTATGCCACCTCGCTTCCAACATAGAAGAAAAAGAACAAGGAGAGCAGGAATATGAGAGTGTTGTGGTGTCTGGAGAACATCTGCTTTCCTGTGGCTGTCGTTCTGCGGTTTGAGGTGGGGGAGCTGTGAAAGTACAAGATGAAAAAGAGGAGCGACACAAATAAAACAAAAGCACCAATTACAACGTAGGCCCACATGGATGTCAGAATTGAGCCTGTCGAATGGGAGAACGGAAGAATGGCCTTGGAGGAGGTGTTGGACCATGGAGCATCAATCAGGGCATTTTTGCCTGACTTGTGCTTGTGGCCGAACAGCAGCTTGGCTATGATTGGGGAGGCAAATGCTCCAATAGCAAAGCTGAAGTGCAGCGCCTGCATGTGAGGTCCAGCATGCTCTCCCCACGTGTTCAGTATGAGAACATTACCACCTGTAAATGACCAGAGACTGTTTATAGCTTTACATATAGCTTTATTTACTGTTGTAATTCATGTACATGTGTTCATGTTTCTGTAATGTGTTTACAACAGGATTCACCGTGTCTGTCTGTATTATTATTGGTTATACTGTTAATTTCCTTAATGCATTTACTGCAATATGCAATATCGTTACTTATAAACATCAACATTTAAGAGGTAACAGATACATCTCATTGTTACAAGAAATAAACAGGTTTACCTTCATGCACCAAAGAGAGTGAATACCTGCCCTTACCTGTATCTATTACTCCCATTGACACCCCCACACTGGAGATCAGAGCAGTGAGAAGCCAAGCTGTTTTACAGAACGGAGTACCGAACATTCCCAGCGCTGTGATTAACAAGGAGGAGCCTGCAGAGATAACTCAGCCGTGAGCCAATAGCTGTGCAGCTCATTTTAACACGTTACCTTTAAGTATTACAAAGGGTCTGTGTGTGTTCTTTTCTCTGTGGAGTTTGAGGGTCTCACCCAGTAGCACATGAGGATTCACACAGTCGAACAGAATCCCTCCTAACAGAGAACCTCCGGCATATCCAGATGAGCGACCCACAAATATATACGACAAGTTACTGATGTTCTTGTTGACGTTGGCGGCCAGGTCTTCAAAGGTCGGGCCCAATACAGAGATGGCCATTCCCTGAAAACACAGATACGTGCATCTCATATTTTATTGTCACGCACGAAACTCTTTATAACCCCGCACTAATCTTATCTGTAGGCCGGAGTTCACATGATAAGTACTTAATACTTTGTTTCGATAACAATCTTAAGTTTTTTAAAACTTGACATTTTATTAAACTAACTTGAAAATTGCTTTGACAGACATGCAGACGTGTCTGTTTTAATTTTGTGTGTTACGTGTGTTAGATTTGAAGGTGGGGTGTAAATATGCAATTTATAAAACACGCCACTCTTATTGATCAAACACTCCAGTATGGCGAGCGAGATTTAATACTAGTTAGTAGACTGGCGTCAGTAGAGAGACTCCATAATGCAAATAATGCGAAACATGTCTTAGATTGTTACCGCTTATTTAATTATGCGCGGAATATACAGGCTTACCAGACCGAGCGCTGATGCGTCAAGCGCAAGACTGACAAACCATCGCCAGCATGCCGCAGTGTCGCTCCTGCGCCGTCCGGGTCGAACCTGCTTGGACCCCAGTTCTCCTTCAACCCCGTTCAGAGCGCTGTCCTCCATCCCGGCGAGCTCTCTCGCGCTGTTAAGTGTTGGCATGTTTACAAAATTGTAATGACGACATTCAATTTATTGCATAATAACACAGTAAAGATTTTTACACGTTGTTTTACCGTTATTGCTTTGTTATGCTATCCTTTTTTATTCTGTGACGTTTTGACGTTTCACTAACAACTTTGGAATAACGTTCTTGATATACAGTATGATATATAACGTTTAAAAAACGCTCTACTAACATTACTGTAACGTTTTTGATCGCTTGCATTTAGAGAACGTTAGCCAAAGAAATGACAAAACTGTTGTAATGAGGTAGTTGCGTCACTAGATGGAAGTGTTGTATTCACCTCAGTCGTGTTTAAGCTTTAATGTTTTCACATTGTTTCTTTTTTAAATGATTTATTTAAATATTAATTTATTATTTATTAATTGAGGCTTTGCTCCCCTGGAAAATCATATGTATGCCTGTTATCCACGTTACCAGGAAGAACTCAGAACCGTAACTACAGTACTGAGCTGTCCAGAACACAATGAAACACAGCTAAATGGGTCAGTGCTCCAGGTGATCTTATGTCTTGCTTTTCATCCTGTTCAGATTTAACAAGAAGCAGTTTTAGACCATTAATTGAAGGTTCTTGGAAACCACTTAAAGAACAGAGACGATGTGACTATAGTTGTGTTTACCTCACACAGGGTTCTGCTGAGGGTCAACAGTAAAGTTCTACAGCAGCAGAACACAATCTGTATATGTTTATATGTATATGTATTTGTATATGATTACAGCATTTACATTTAACAGCGCTTTGCTTTTTTCATTAGTTTCTAATTGATGCTTAGTGATGTCTGAATACAAGTGACATTTTTACGACCAATTAGACTAAATGTTCAATTCTTATCTCAATACTAACTTCAGTACTTGACGACTTAACCAGCCATCAAACCAGATTTAATTTTGACTTCAGCACACAATGTGCGCATTCTGTTCAGATCACTCATATTATAAAATACACCTTACAGAAATATTGAGAACAGAATGCGCTTTTTAATTCTGTTCAGTTCCGTTACTCTAAATTCAAATGTGATTCTATTCTATTCTTCTATTCTCTCATTTAAAATCCATTTCAGGAATTTGGAAAAGTTCACATTTGCTTTTTTGAATGACACAAAAACAACTGCTTCATTTTTCTATAAGCTGATACACTCAACAGTCAGAACACTTAAATGCACTTCTGATTGTAATAATATTTGTGTACTATTAACAAATAGTGTGTGAGCACAGCACTGTGTTTCATCAGCTCGTGTCCTTTAGGGGCAAGAGGACATGAACAGCTTTTGTGTGTAGCTGGTGTTCTGGGGAACGGAGTTAAGTGCCATGATTGGGGTAAATATGAGGGTAAACAGAATCACTTCATTACTTTCCAGTTGTTGGGACTCCCACAGCACAGAGCCCAAACCCAGCGCCTCATCGTGAAGTCCAGAGGAGATATTTAGTGAGCTGTACATGGAAAGCAGGTGTTTTCATAAAGAATCATTCCAATGATAAATGAGCCCTAAAGGTTTAGTGGTGTTTTATTAATATTTTTAATTTCACCTCGATTTTCATTGTACATGTACTGATTTATCTCACTTCACACTGTAAAAAATGATGTGGTCAATAAGTCATGAAAACTTGTTTTGCATTACTTTAAATTGTTAAAATAAGGTGAATTTTGATTAAGCAATGTAGTCATATTAAAATTGTAGCTTAAAATGACTGGTCAACCAATCTGTTTAAACTTAATAATTTAAGACAGTAAAACATTTTTAAAGTGATTTTTTTAGATGTTTTTATATTCAAAACACCCTTGAATACGTTTTAAAATAATGAATAAAAAACTATTAAAGAATACTGTAGTCTTTTATACCAAAGCTACTTATGTTGAAGGTGAGGAAGATGTGTAATTTGTAAATAACGTACCTTGTTTTACAGTTATAGACCGATGTAAATACGGGCATTAAACAAGCCTGGCAAAACTGTATTCTTTATTGATCTATGAGTCTATGATCTATCAAAGATACTATTATAATACATATATAAATCTCATTGTTTTACATATTTTTTTGTTCTTTTTGGTTCACGATTCGTGTAATTGGGGAAAGTTTATTACGCCCGTGATTTACATTTTTAGCACTTGCAGCCCTGCGCCTGTGTGGGCCGCGGACGGGCATCTCCGTCTCTCCGGTTTGATCGTTTCACAACGCAACGCCGTGAGCGCGTCTCATTGAGGAAATATTGCGTCTGCTTGAGGAGATCTGACGTCACTGCCGCGCGCGGAGGTCTGCGCTGTTCACGGAGGGAAAGCCAAACGAAGTGAGGGATGAAGAACACGCCGAGCTGGAGAGAGAGATCATAGAGCTGGAGAGAGAGATCATAGAGCTGGAGAGAGAGATCATAGAGCTGGAGAGAGAGAACACAGAACTGAAGGTGTCCTGCTGGAGCCACAACATTGATGGACGAGAAGACGCCTGAAGAATCTGCGGAATGAACCACAGTCGCGTGTGAAGTGTTGAGGTATGACATGATGTTCATGTACCATCACGCTGAGATGTTTGTATTGCTTGTGTGCTTCAAACGACGCATTCTGGCTAGAGAAGGAGCCGATGGGCCGGACCTATTGATTTTAGCGTGCATGGTAAAAGTCATGATGTTCCAGGCTGGTCTGAACGTGAGATGGGTTCCTCGGGCTTCAGATCTATAGAATTTGTCTGAATTGTGACTCTTGGGTTGCTCGATCTTACACAACTGTTGTTTTAAAATCACGAGTACGCGTAAACGATGTTGAAGAAGACTCGAACCAAATGGTTAGCCCCGCAGATTCACCTTCTCAGTGAAACAATGAGCTTTGATGCGCTGGAGCAATGGGTGGTTTATACAGGAGAGCTGTGTGAGAGACGAGCTCAGTTCTGATGATGCGAGATCGAGTTTAGAGAGGTCGTGTGCATGTCAGCGAGTTCACCAGTGATGCTACATCAGGACAGTGTGCATGCTGTTGGCCCGTGCTTTGAATCTGCTGCTTTGCCTTCTAGTGTATTGTTGTTACTGATTATACGTTAATATTTTATAAATATAATATATATAAAAATATATATTCAAATATATAAGTATGTTGTTGTTTTTCTTTTAAAAAACAAAAATAAAGGAAAAGTCAACAATAAGGAAACAAAGTAAAAAACAAAGTAAACATGCGACAAGAATAAAGGGGTATTATTGTGTTAGTCATTCATTATTGTATCTGGTTTTTTGTCTTGAAACCATGTAAAACCAGTATTTGAAATGTAAACGCTGATCAAGTAAGATTTAATTTAGGAAACAGTAGCAAATGTTTAATCTTTCACTGAACTTCTTGTAATACTGTTGCACTGTTATCATGATCTTTCCTTACCTATCGAACTAAAAATCTGCTCAGGTAGCCACAAGCGTTGTATGGTCTATGTGGGTTTATATTGTATAGGTGTAAGTAGATTGTGTGTGTTACTTTACTTAGCCTGTGTGTAAATGGCTTCCGTCATCTCTGTTGGCTTTAAATGCATCAATGAACCTCAAAAAGCTGCGACCAGACAACAAACCTTTCTCCAAACGAATACATCAGTGTGCTGTTTCAAATGCACCTGCTTCAAAGTCAGTTTCTTTAGTTCTGACAGAACTGCTTTTAATAAACAAACTTTAGAGTATGAGCTCTATATTTAGAGGGGTGTTCTAGGGAGACCCTTGTACCCCCTTGTTAAATTTATGCCAAAGTTAAAGATGCCACAGAGAAAAGCTGTCATGCCTTTCAAACGTCTTTAATCAGACAAATAATCTGATGAAAGTAATTCAACATATCTGACAGCAGTACAGTATCACTGATTCCATCATACATTCAACAGCCATGTGTACATGTATGACAGCCTGTGATTTTATGAACACACGGATGGATGTGGTCTCGTGTGTGGAAGTGGATGTTTGTATAACGTGATGGTTAATACAGGCTGAAATTTATTGTGAAGTCTCACCAATGTTTAGAATGTAGTAAACCAATGTATGTTCACCAAAACTAAAACTGTACTGTATGCTGAAACCTCACCAGGAGCTCTCAGGATGGTGTGGATTTGATTTACAGCATTTCCTCCATCCAAAATTAAAGGGATTGTCATTAGTCCAAAAACACATCGTTTTACAATCATAATGAATCACAACAGTAGCGAGCTGATCCTTTAATATTTGCCTGTGAAGGTTCTGGGAATTTTTAACTGGAAAGAACATTTTTCATGGATTAGATGATTAGTTTGAGCAATTCTAAGATGAAGTTCTCATGCCTCTTCTCACATTCGGTAAATTCTCAGTTTGTTAGGAAATGTTGAAAATGAGATATGATAAGTGTACAGTATCTGTCAGGTCGCGCTGGTCAAAGGCAGTTCAGTTGTTAGGAGAACAAAGTGCGTCCTCCTTCTCGGAACATCTTAAAGGAAGACCTTCTGGTGCTCAGGCGGAAGAATCTGGCAGTTCTCTTAAGGTGGTCCATACTCAAGCGGGGGGGGGATAACGGTTGCTAAGGAGCCGAACAGAAAAACAAACAGCCTCGTAAAAGCTGTAATTCAGGGCCATGTTATTTTGCCTAGAATTATTCTGAAGCTGTATGTGGTAAATAATGGCGCCTGATTTGCTCATTAATTGTTAGATGTTGGTTCACCAGGACCGAGTGTCAATGGTAGAGAAATCACACACTGAGAGCTGACAATATTGCTTAACATTAACATGAGTCGCTGTTTACGCTGCCTTGAATCTTAAGCTCATCAACAAAGATATTATTTTATTATTTTTATTATATATTATATTTTAATATAATTTATATGATGTTTTTTTCCCTCAATCTACTCACAAATACGTGTTAAACAGCATGTACCTCATCAGAGACGGAGGCAAACTCAGGATCGGTCTTTCTAGTTAAAACGTTAACTCGGTTCTGCATGTGTTCTGCACTCTGCATGTGTTCAGATGTAAAACGTGCCATTTGTACTCCTAAAACAGGGTGACTGGTGCTTTTTCCTCTTATGAAGCCACAAGCATGGGCAGAAAATGTTGAATGAGGCGGGTGGCCTCAGCAGCCCCCCAGGGGCCCCTTTCTCTCACTCTCTCGCTTCACTCGTGCCACGTGACCCTCCATGAGGCCATTGAGTTCATATGGAGTGCTGCAGTGAGTACAGGCTTGTCCGCCCGCCCACTTTTTTTACTCTCTTTTTTTTTTCCCGCAGCGTGGCGGCTTTTGGGAGGGGCCGAGCTCTGAGACAAGCTGCAGTGGCAGGACCAGAGGCTGACAGTGAGAGTTCCCTGGTGTGTGTGTTAACCATGTACTGGGGACACATTTGTACCCAAAAGTCGGCAAAACCGGACATATCTGAGCCAAACCTCCTCTAAGGAACTTCCTTGTTTGTACAAATGTTTATAAAAGATTTCTTTGAAATTGTAAAAATGCAGAAATGTTTCGATTAGGGCTAGCGTGTGGGTTAGGATTAGGTTATATTGTTTATAACTAGCTGTGTATATCAACAATAATCAGTCTATGGAATGTCCATATTTAGATAAGTAAACGTGTGTGTGTGTGTGTGTGTGTGTGTGTGGCAGGCAGACAGACACACACACACACAGAGAGAGAGAGAGAGAGAGGCAGTAGACGTGCCTGAGAGTTGTAGGTCTGTGTGCTCTTGTTATTTGCTTGGCATCGTTGTGAGTAAGTGGTTCTTTGTGTCTTTTCTGAGTGTAGCATGTCAGCTAGCGTTTCTTTGGCTCGCAGCCTGTGCTTTGCTCATGCGTTGGCATCTCGGTTCTGGTGATGGTTTGCTTCGTGTACTTGCGTGTGTGTTTCGTGTCGGAGGAATACCTGCGTTTCAGAGGAGCTGGTGTTTGGGGCAGGAGGAAGGGGGGGGGGGTCACATAAGGTTGTTGTTGCAGACGGTTCTGAGGCAGGGAAGCCTGTTTTTTCTCACTGCATTCCAAGCAGCCAGAGGCTACATAGCTGTGGGGTGCATCAAGGGCGCAGGTTTTTATGGACATACCTCAAAAACAGTCAGAGCGCTTCCCTTTCAGTTAGTTTGCAGCCAAACTGCAATGCAAAGTGAAGTCAAAATATTTATGAACCCTATTAGAATAACTAGCATTGGTTGTGTTATGTGCGCTGATTATGTTGGGAGGCTGAAGAAATGGTCACTGCAGGATGGGAAGTGGCTGCTTATAGTGGCATGACAGGACTAAATGATCAGGCTCCGCCCATACTTGCATATAGAACTTCATTTAAAGAGACGGTTCACACAAAATAATGTGTGATAATTCTGTCATGTTGTACAAAACTCCTGTGACTTGCTTTCCTGTGACATTCGTCAAATGACCATCCAATGTTCCACAAAAGTCATATGGGTTTCAAATGACATGGGGTTGAGTGAAAGGTTAAAGGTGTAAACAGTAAAAGTAAAAGGTGAGACAGGATTTTCATTTTTGGTGAACTAATCCTTTAACCAGATTGTGCTGATCCTCCAGCTTTAGCAGCTGAGTTTTGCTGGAGAACAGAACGACTATGGTGGTCCATCAAACTATCACTAACCAGCATTAACCAGCTTAGGAAATTCTTGCATGTGTTTTCAACAAGGATAGCACAAATTATTATAGCAAAAAACTACAAAAAATCTACTTTGATGTAATCAAAACTCTGAAGGGACATAACCAACTCTTGTAAAGATGAGCTGAAGAAAAATCATGATGAACTCAAAGCTGTTACATGACTGAGTAAAGGATAATGTACTATTAGCTGTTCTTTATTGCAAAATAAGTCGGACGGGATGACCAGGACCCTGATGCAGCAAATAAATACATTGACATGACACATCGCTTTTAGTTTTTAATTTGTTACTGTCTGAGAATAAAGAACCTTTGGACTCTTACTTGGACTCTTACAGCTCTAGGAAGATGGTTGTCTGGGACAGCTGCCAGTTACACAGTTTATCTTTCACTATTCAAAATTAATTGATAGCAGAATATCATGATTGACCAATCACAATCAGCTATTCCCCAACCTGGACAATAAATGTACTTAATTTAAATAAATGGTTCTATGTAGAACTGTATCTCCACACACATGATCTGCATACTGAACAGAATTTATTTCAAATTAAAAACTGTTTGATTTCAAGGCTTATATATAAATCACTATTGTGTAGATGAGGATGTTTTAAAGACAGTCTGGGAAGCATCTCTTGTTGGTTGAGGTCAAGAATGAGCAGAGCTGTAATCTAGACAATGGTTGGCTGTGTTATAAAGCTGAAATGTTCAGTACACGCGTATTCTCACCATTTGTGTTATTTAATGGTTTCAAAGACTACACTTATTCTAAAATGTTAAAAATAGGTTCAGTAAAGATTAAGTAGGTGTGTCCGAACAATTATGTGTCTTATATTGTAATAAATTGCAAGATTGCCTTAGATGACTCTAGCTGACTCTAGATGACTCTAGATGATTATAGTTGCCCTTTAACTATCAGTTTATAGATTAGTTAGTAAAAATTCACTTGGGGTTTGGGACACTTTGTGGTCACAGGAAGCTGCTGTGTGCTGAATACATTCATACACAGTATTCACATTCATTCATGTCTGTGCACAGTACCCAACATTTTCTGAGTGGGGGTCTGCAGTACCCTAATGGGGGTCTGTAAGGGGGTGCAGAGCGTGTGTAACTTCCTGCTCACTGTCTAAATCTAAACACTGCTGTTCAGAGTGCTGTCTACCTCTCAACAGCTGTGCTAGTGCTGTGTTTGACCTACGACCCCTTGTTTTCCACACAAGTGAGGGTCTGGTGTTTGCTTGCAATGTTTTTACCTTGTGTTTCCATTGTTCCCACTTTTCCCTCATTGGACTGTTTCACAGTGTTCTGTTAAAGGTAGGGTAGGAATTTCGTGCCGAGCTTTGAAAGCATAAGATTCGCCCTCCAATATTTGACAGGACTGAACATTTGGACTGAATTCAATGATTGGACGAGCATTTTATGGTCCTTCCCCTTCCACAGAAGACATTTATATAATTATATTTGGAGCACTTGACTATTGTGAAGCATTTAAAGACTACTTTCTCAATGAAATTGATATTTTGTGTGTCCATGGAATTGTTTTTTTGCCTGTCTGTTTGCTGGACGCCATATTTTCTGTTTTCTACAGACCCTCTGTCCTGCTGAATGTCTAGACTGAAAACATCAGCCAGCTTCAACCGTCTGCTCCAGGTTCGAGTGAAAGGGACGAGTGTGATTTCTCTCAGGACACAATGAGTGAAGTTGTCATCGTGAAGGAAGGATGGCTTCATAAACGAGGTAAAGCTTCTGTTGTCCTTTGATAAAAACTAGCCAGTATAGTCTGTTCATTGCCATTCCATCATGTTGTTAATGGTCTCTGTAATAAACTCAGGAGAGAATTCATTGAGAGTGAATTGAGTTTATTTGCATATACTGTCTGTATCGTTTTAGCAACCGATTTACTAAAGGTTGGTGGGATGAACTCCAATGGGACAGCCATGAACTCCATCAGAATGGCTAAAAACTCAACTTTGTCCTCTTCACTTCCTTGACTAATTTACTAACACACCGCCACTTCTACTTTTTAACTAAAAAAACCCCCTAAAAAAACCCTTCTTATACTGTGTTGAAATACCTGAGACCTGTCAATAGCACTTATTCACTGTTGCCTCTTATTGTAGTTGAAGTTGCTTCCTTGTCCTCATTTGTAAGTCACTTTGGATAAAAGCGTCAGCTAAATGACTAAATGTAAATGTAAAGGAATCACACGAATCAGTGAACAGTGCAAACCTGCCCCAAACCTAACACTGAATGGAATTCGCATGGCACAATTCCCCATCCTAGAGGCCATTTCTGAGTGCTCAGTTGTGGAGGATGCAGCAGACGATACTTTACTGCGACTACAATTTTCACCACTGCAGTTCCGGTACCTCAGATTGCTCTTTGACGTGTTAAAGGTGTGCGCTTCTGCATGGCACCTCTGGATTCATGCTTCTCTGCATGAAAAAATGTACTTCAGCGTCTCTTTAAAGCTGCGATTCATAACATCTTTCAGTTAAAATGGAAAATTTCAGTAACAGCGTAACATTGACTGCCACAGACATGCACTGCTGACTTTTAATGTGCGTAGGTCCAAAATAGAAAGAGAACAGGTTATCTACGGCCGCTTGAAATGAATGTTAGTATAAATAGATGCAGGATTCTGTGTGGTTAATAGTGACTAACATGCAGGTTTATGTGCTGTAGTGCCGCATGCAGAAATAGTGCAGCGGTTCAGTTCAGATGAACAGTAGATCAGTGATCAAATCCATCAAACCTTCAAATACACAAAACCCTGCAGTACATCCTGTGCTAATGTCTGTGTGTGTCCCCATTACACTTGTGTACACAACTTTAATCTGGATTCTGTTTAGCAAGTGAATCATACAAAGATATCTTTTTTTATTTCTTATTTTGTTTTGGTTTTAAAAATGTACCGCATACAGTCAAAATGTAATAATCCTGTCAAGTAAATGTTTCTGCTGTTAGTGTCAGTGAGGGGTCGCTACCGTGCCGTACTTCTTAAAGCTCGGAAATTTTGAAGCATGTCTGTTAATGCAAACCACTGAGCATCAGAGTCATCGAGCCAAAGAGGCAGACGCAACAGCATTCAGGAGGAAGCCTGAGGGTGTGGCAGGCAGAAAACAGTATGAGGGCCGAATATCGAGCCCTGAGGCATTCCGGGTGTTTACCAGTCACAGTTTGCCAGGGTCCGTGAGGCACAGCCTGCCGGACAGTGCAGGGCTGTGTGCTTCTGTAGGCAGGGTCATTCCAGTTCAGCTATGCAGACAGACACAACCCGTAATGGCACTCTGGGCCCAGATGAAAAGCAGCTTGGCATCGCCTGGATTTATGCTGCTTAGTGTGGCAGCAGACTTGTTTTGCCCACAAGGGATTTGTGGAGTTATTTTTTCCCCTTTGTTTGGCATGCAGGATGCCATATTGAATCATTTTTGTAATCAGTTTTTTTGTAACCTGTATTTTGTAAGGATCTTTTTTGTTGGTTCTTGTAGCTGGGTTTGTGCGGTTCAGAGATGTTTACCTACCTGTTGACTGTAATCCCCAGCATGACTGAGCAAAGATGTTTGTCTGCTGATTTGTCTGTAAACCTGATTGATTGAACATGACTTGTTGTTTATGTACATTTGCACAGATGAGCTGTTTGTTTATCATCACAACAAGCTGCTCGAGGCTGAGCTTTCTTAGTGAAAGCTTCTCTTTCACTAAGTGACTCTTATCTGTTATCTGTTACTTGTATTTTGGAGTTCCCCCCCAATGGCTTTGCATAATAAGAACCTTTCCTAATAAACCAAAAAGCGACGTGTAATTAGATGATGAAAAGATTCTCAAGATCTCAGACGCTTGTTTATCTGGCACAACTTTTTGATACATTTATAATCTGTTTCTTTAAATAGTTCAGTGTAAATTCAGTGTAGGAGGAAAAAAACTCAATATGCTGGTTTTAGGAAGTATTAGGACAAGTCTTCACATTTCTACATTTGGCAGGTTTTATCCAAAGCGACTTTACACTCGAGCTATACATTTCATTAGTCTGTGTTTTTCTTGGGAATCAAACCCACAACCTTTGCACTGCTAACACAGTGCTCTACCAGTTGAGCTACAGGAACAGAAATTCTTTTCACAGGTTTACGTTTGGTCAGTCCCACCTTCTGTAGATTATTTGCTTTAAAACTCAAAATTGTGCCCACCCTCATGTCACTTCTAACTAACATGATGCACCTCTGCACAAACATCAGGGTCCTAAATGAATCAGGGCTCGGGGCAAAAGTGCCACCAAATATCTGTAAAAGTGCAAACAAAAATGCCCCAGATATAAAAATGTGGTGGCAGAAAAAGTCCCTGTTTTGAATTCCTCTGTTTTTTTTAAGCCTGCTGACAAATAACATTCTGCACCTATCAGGGGCGTCATGGACCTGTTATTTTAAGCGACACACTTGGCAGTCCTGAGCAGAAAGATAAAAAAACACTTTAATAACTTCTTGGTCTCTTTTATAAATATTAATGTGTTGGTTCTGGTTTTGTTCCTGGTACAACTTTTATTTAGTATGTGAGAGGTTTAAAAGAAAATACAGAACTGCAGCAACTGCATCTGACAAGCAGATATACCATGAGTTGACATTAGGTGGGTGCAATTCTGAGGTTTAATGCAGAAGGTGGGACTGACCAAACAGCTGAAACTACAATACCGATGTTTACAAAATCTGCAATAATTATGAAACTTGTTCAAATGTAGCATTTTTGTTTTGAAAGTTGCATTTAAACTCCACTTGACTGAACATGTTTTTATTGTGTAAAAACATCCGCCAGCTATCGCACACGTTCAGTGGAGCTTTTATTTTGTTATTTTTATTGTGATATCATGTGCCTACCCTTACAGCTGCTATTCTTCTGATCTGATGTGAATTTGATTTTAATCAGAAAATTGAGAATTATTTAACTAATTAAATTTACATTTTTGACATAAAAACATGCCATCATGTGTATTTATGCTTGGCGCAGATATGGTCTGACAAAATTAAAAATGTCCTGAAAAATCTGAACTGCTGACAGATACGCTGAGTGGACGGGGGTGTGATATGATTGGCCTGTGTGTGTGTTTAAATGTGTATATCAGTGCAGATATGAGTCAGCAATAACAGCAGCTCACTTTAAAACTGCTCGTGTGGCCGTGCAATCTTGTGTGTCACTTCCTGTTTTCAAGAATCTGACTGTCGGTTACCAGAAGTCCCACTTATGTGGCTACATTGAAATACAAACGAAAATGACAATACAACCAAGAAAACCCCAAACAACATCATGACCCTGTGCTGTTGCTTCTGTTTTTGAGTAATCCTGTGCATTTCTGTGTGGGTGTCTTTACACTTACAGTGTGTCAGAGGCTGATCAATAACACACTCGCATTTGTCAGACACTTGCTCTTATTTGATGATAGTGTTTCTTCTTCTCTGCTTGAGTTTATGTGAAGCTTATCTGGAGTGAGTTATGCAGAACTGAACGGCAGTTTCCTGTTTGTTGTGATGGCCATAGATAAGTGGATCAAATAAAGACAGAGCATGATCAGAGTTCTCACTCGTCTCTGTCAGACGTCCCCTCACCTCTTACTTTAAAGTTCCCCAGTGAGAAGAAATGGACCAGTCGTAGGTGTGCAGCTGCAGCTCTGTGGTTTAAAGAAGACAAGTCTGTGATAGTTCAGAATTGTGTGGTCAGTTTGTCGACATTACTTCTGAGTAAAAATAAAGGACCACTTGACTAAAATGGAACCTGTTTCCTGATGGAGAATTTGCCTCAACCTGTAACACATATGACACATATGAGGGGCTCCAAAACTGACATTCTAAGTGGGCTTCTCTCATCACAAGCTGACAGTCACGATAGGAATAATAAACAAATATTTCAGAATGAGTTACCGAATTTTACTTGTTTATGAAAATGAATTTTTTTCTTTCTAGTTGATTTTTTTAAAAGGTTCTCAGTTTAGCTTGGAGTGATTTGTTTATCTTTGGTTTCATAATCCTAAAATTCTCGAGCTTTGCCTTGGATTATCTTGGCTTATCTAGTCATCTTCATGAAAACATTACAATATTGTGGATTATTTTAAAAACAGCGTATGTTACATATAATATGTCATTGTTTTCTATGATAGTTCTATGGTAGTTTTTTTTGATAGCTGCTATTCAGCTATTCAGTAACACTTCTATTGAGCTAATGGCTTTTCTGGATTTTTAGGAGAATACATAAAAACATGGAGGCCGAGATATTTCTTGCTTAAGAGCGACGGTACATTTATTGGGTACAAAGAGCGGCCGCAAGATGTTGACCAGCTGGAAACTCCACTCAATAACTTCTCAGTGGCCCGTAAGTAGCCATTTTGTTTTTAGACACTTTGTAGGGAAGAATTTAGAGGTGGTAAAAATTCCTCTTGTGCCCTTTCCCTCTTTTGCACACTTTCCAAATCACCGCTTTGCTCAAACACACACACACACACACACACACTGTTTTTCTCTCTCTGTTCTTCTCTCAGAATGTCAGCTGATGAAGACCGAGCGACCGAAGTCGAACACGTTTATCATTCGGTGTCTGCAGTGGACTACTGTTATTGAACGCACCTTTCATGTTGAGACCCCAGAGGAAAGGTGGGTTAAGTGAAAACCTCGTGTCTCGCACCATCAGTTCACTAGTGTTAATAGTTAATAGTTTATAGTTTATAGTTGATAGTTTATTACAAGCCTGGAACACAAACATAGATGCATTATTGTTGCTTGATGATGTTAAAAAACTAATTTGTATGCTTTTGTCTGATTTTATGTGTACAGTAACAGTGTGTTCCAAATCACCCACTTCTTCACTATTCCTGTATAGTGAATGGCACACGGAGACCACTATATTGGGAATATTGAACAGAGCGCCATATAATGCTCAAATTTAAAAGTAAAATTCATGGTTGTAATAACACAGCTTTTGTTTTCTATAGAGAGGAATGGACGAAGGCCATCCAGGCTGTGGCAGATAGTCTGCAGAAGCAGGAGGAAGAGAGGATGGACTCCTCGCCCGACCCCATGGACATGGAAATGTTCCTGTCCAAACCTCGACTGAAAGTGGTAAGACAACAGTCAACACCCAGTCAGAGGGACAGGAGCGAATCTCCTCAGTTTTGTGCCTCCACGGACCGTTGATGCTTTTGAAAGGTTTCCTCACGAGTGGATTAATATCCACGTCAACATAAAATGTTTTTTGATAACTTTTAGCATCTACTGGACGGTTAAATTTTGACTTGTCCCGGTTTCCTTCCCCCTTTTATTCTCTTCTGAATTGTGTGTGAATTAATTTCACTTCTGTGTATCACACTTGAAAATCAGTCATAAGGTTTTCATAAGATATTAAGTAAAGCATTTTCTAAAGACTTGTTTTTCTCTTGGGTAGACGATGCATGACTTTGAGTACCTCAAACTCTTGGGCAAAGGCACTTTTGGGAAGGTCATACTGGTGAAGGAGAAAGCCACAGGAAAATACTACGCCATGAAAATCCTCAAGAAGGAGGTGATCGTAGCAAAAGTAGGTTCTTTATGCTCTACTTTGTGTTTAAATCTTTGTTTGCTGTGTTTTGAAGTATTAGTCCAGTGTTTTTTTAAATCACTTTATCTATGTATAATAAACACGTCTTTATTTATGTGTTTGTAGGATGAGGTGGCCCACACACTCACTGAGAACCGGGTCCTGCAAAACTCCAAACACCCTTTCTTAACAGTAAGCTGTTTTTATTTCATGTTAAAACATTATAGATGTAGATCTTTATTGACAGCATTTCTGACATCATGTAAAATATTTATTATTATTAATATAAATCCAATTTGTACAAATTGTATAAATCATCCTATTTGAAAACAGGAAAATGAAGTAGATGGATGAAATTGTAGACGTGTATCACCAACGTAATTCCTGTGGGTAGAGTTTATGTAAACGGTGTGAATTAATTTTATTGACATTACTTTGCCGTGACGACAGTTGAAAGAATAACTGTCTACACACAAGATCAGTGAGCGATTCTGTCGCACAAGTGTCAAGTCGGTGTGTATGAAGTCTTGCGGATATACTTAAAATAATAATGGCGTATTTAAAATTTGACGTGCCTGGCCTGTATACTTCCACTGTACATGCCGTACTGTAAATGCAATTTTGTTTTTTAAAAAGTGGATAATTTAAATTACTTTAAGAGAACCCGATCTTGGTGTTTAAGACCTGCAGAGAGTGAGAAATGAGAGTTTTGATTAAGTTTACAGTAGCTAATGTCATGTCTCGCTCTACAGGGTCTGAAGTATTCTTTCCAAACTCATGACCGGTTGTGTTTCGTTATGGAGTATGCAAATGGAGGAGAGGTGAGATCTTATAAAGCTGAAGCTTAGCACTGTGTGTTTATTATATGAAATAAATGTTTTGGAATGTAGAGAGTAAATATTAACACTAAATTCAAAACTGATATTAAATCATTTTTATCTCGCAGCTTTTCTTCCATTTATCGCGAGATCGAGTCTTTTCAGAAGAGCGAGCGAAGTTTTACGGTGCAGAGATCGTCTCCGCGCTGGACTACCTCCACTCTGAGAAGAACGTGGTTTACAGGGACTTGAAGGTGAGACTGCTGGACAAAGAAAAGTGATAAATGAAAGTGACAGTGTCACATGATGCGAGATGCGGTTCTTCTGTGGTAGCTGGAGAACCTCATGCTGGATAAAGATGGACACCTAAAGATCACAGACTTCGGTCTGTGTAAGGAGGGAATTACAGAGGGAGCCACCATGAAGACGTTCTGCGGTACGCCCGAGTATCTCGCTCCAGAGGTAAGAAAATGCGATGAAGGATACCGCACTTCACACACAGACGCATTTGAGTCAATACCAACTCGCATACTCGCTTTTTCAGATGCGTCAAGTATAAACCAGGCTTCACAAACAATGTTTTTCTGCACTTAATGGACAAATACACATAAACTTGTGCATATGTAAAAATGCTAATTTTGTTGCGTTTACACTTACATTTTTTTTGTGTTTTGTGAGTATAAACGGGTAAGAAATCAGATGCTTTTTAATATACTGTACTGGAATAATGCGTCAGGCCCTAAAAAAACAGTAGTTTAATATTCCTTCTGTTCTATGCTCTTAATATGAATCAAACAACAAAAGAAAAAGAGATAATCACCAGCTGCTCTTGACTGAACAACTTCTGTAGCTTTTATTAATTCAACCAGTTATTCAATTACAACTAGAGCACAAGTTCATAAGAACACAAAATTCCTCATAGATCTAGTAACTAAAGTATGGGGGAGCACGTTCCCAGACCCCCGTTACGGGGAATAGGACCACCCACCCACAGTCTCACAAAATTGTGTTGGAATAACTGAAGTATTTTTGAAGTCTTTCGGTCATACTAACAAGCCAATCATTGACCCCTCTGGCCACCTTCAGTGTTTCCGAGTTCAGAGTTCATGGTTCAGTGTTGGTTGTTGTCAGGTTCTGGAGGACAATGACTACGGTCGGGCAGTGGACTGGTGGGGACTGGGTGTGGTCATGTACGAGATGATGTGTGGACGTCTGCCCTTCTATAACCAGGACCATGAGAAGCTCTTTGAGTTGATCCTCATGGAGGAGATCCGTTTCCCCCGCACGCTCGGACCTGAGGCGAAATCTCTGCTGTCAGGTCTGCTCCAGAAGGACCCGAAGCAGCGGTGAGACATCTAAACATCCTGAAGTCCGCTCTAATATTCTGTGGTCCTCTTAAAGGGATAGTTCACCAAAAAAATTAAAATTTTCCCATCATTTACTCACCCTCATGACATTCCAAACCTGTATGAGATATTTTGGAATACGTTGGTAACCAAATGACATTGGCACCCATTAAAAACATTGACACCACATTGTATGGACACAAAACCACTCAGACGTTTCTTTAAATATTTTCTTATGTGTATGATGTTGTTATAATATGCGTAAACCTGAATGAGAACAGTGAAAACAAAGCTTTAAAGTCTGTTTCTAACACAAAACTATACTATAGCTTCAGAGTACTCAGAAGATCACACTGGAGTCATGTGGACTGATTTTATGGTACTTTCATAATGCATTTTTATTCATGTGGTCAGAAAGCCTGTGGTCATGTATCGAAAAGAACTGCATGAATGTTCCTTAAAGTATCTTGTTTGTGATTTACACAAATAAGTGATTTATGTTTTGAACAGCATGATGTTGAGTAAACCGTGACAGAATTTTGAGTTTAAGGTGAATTGCACCTTTAAGATAATTTGTGACACAACTGACCCAGAAATTTATATATTTTCCTGTTGCTTTAATCTAAAGGAAAACGAGGAATGCAACATCATGACTGTTATGTCTTAAAGAGGCAGTAAATTATAGTGCAAAAGGGCAATAATAATGTGGAGAAGTTTTTGAGGGTAGTGAGGGACTCTGATGTCGCTGTTTATCTCCTGTGTTCTTGCTTTGTCTTTCTGCAGGTTAGGTGGAGGACCAGACGATGCTAAAGAAATCATGCTGCATAAGTTCTTTGCAGGCATCCAGTGGCAAGATGTTTATGAGAAGAAGGTGTGTAATAACAGCATGTAGTCATGTGACACAGATCAAATGTGGGTCATAACACTGCTACAGTATAGTATTGGTGGTGTCTCCACAGCTTGTTCCACCCTTCAAGCCCCAGGTGACCTCTGAAACAGACACTCGCTATTTTGATGTGGAGTTCACAGGACAGACCATCACCATCACACCCCCGGGCCAAGGTGCTGCCCTTCTGTCTTACACTACATGCTAAAACTCATGCATGCGTTTTCATTACTTAGTACTGAAGGCACCACCTAGTGGTGGTTCTGTGGAAGTTACTGGATCCTGTATAGAGCGGAAATCAATTTTATAGGTTAGCCTTGTTTTTCATTGTCTATGGCACTGTTTGTCCAGCGTAACCCAACAGACGCATCAGCTGGTCTCAAGTAGTCAGTCATCAACACCAAATCAGAAACGGGTTCATTATTATACAACGATTCACTTTTTTCCAATGTGCCTTGATTCAGCTTTACAGAAAACATTTCAAGAAAACAAGAAAAGCAAAATATGACTTTATCTTTAAGTATCGAGAGAGAAAACTGTAATCTACTGTGACGAGGAGGAAGAAGTGGGGAAACAAACTCAAACTTCTTCAGCTGAGATGTTTACCTGAAAGTGAAGGATCTGAAGGAGCTGTGATCTAATGGTTTCCTCTCTCTTGTTTTCAGATGACCACACAGAGTCTCTTGACAGTGATAGAAGACCTCACTTTCCACAGTTCTCATACTCTGCCAGCGGCACAGCATAATAAAAGTCCTTAAAACACACACAGGTTCTGCACCAGTACACACACCTGTCCCCTAAGACACTGCTGGAAATCTACCACAGCCACCTCCAACCCAGACTCTATTCAGCGTCAAGATTTCTGCAGTATTTGACCAAACATTAAACACTTAATATTAGCCGGTTTTGTTTAAACTGGCTTTGGTTGTTTCCAATAGTTTCTCTTTAAGGAACACACAAATATTTATAAGTTAATATAAACTCTGTGTTTATGAAGTCTTCAGTGCATTATGAATGACATCTTTAAAAAACTGCTTCTCTTTTTAAAATGCTTTGGTAAACCGGGATATATTCCTGAGGTCTCTGAAACTGCAGTAAAACCAGTCGGTTTTGTTTTAAAATATCATTTAGCATGTCTTATTGTAGTGTATCATGTCCTTACGGGACACAAATCATGATATTACCTGAATACCAAAGAATTTATGATTTTCAGATTGAAAAAATTTACCGGTAGACTGTCAGGCTGGACCAGAATGTGGAAGGAAGAGGTGACAGTATCAGCTTACAGACTTTTTTTATTCATCAGATGCTGTTACAGATTAACCCTTTTTTGATCTTTTTTTATATATATTCAATGCATTTGCCAGGACTCTGATATTTCTTGCGCAGCTCTTACAGGTCCATGAGGTTCAGTAATGCTGCTCGTACAGTAATAATGCCTTGAAATATTGCGCCTCCAGGGGCTGCACCACTTGCATGAACTTTGCAGCAGTTTGATTCTTTAAAATATTGACAATATAATCTCATCTGAAACCAGAAACATCTCTGAAGAGCCGCATACATGTAGCATGTAAACTGAAACCTGTAGGATAGTTGAGAATATTTTAGCTGCATTTACAGGACATTTGTTTTCATGTTCGTGCAATTTGTAAGAAATATTCAGAACATGTCCTTGCATTCTCCTTTGGATTTATTTTGTGCAGGAATTGCACATTTCAAGGAATTCATTACCAAAATGTCAAGATCCGTCATTGATGAAATGGTACTGCAGTGTATTAAATCAAACTATTTCCTTTAGTTCTGTGCGTTTTGTTTTGTTATATTAATTTGGGAAAATTACATGAATGATTGTTTGTTTGAATTGACAAATCCTGTCAATGGAATAAGCTGCAAATTTAAGGTTTTTAAAAGTTGTCACATGTTTAACAGTTATTATGTGTAAGTTTGTTGCAGGCGTTTGTAAATGTATATTTAAAAGGTGCATCAATATGAAATGACAGTTTAATGAAAACAGTAGATGACACATCACAAAACAGTTGCACAGATCAGACTTTGGGATCTGAGTATCCAGATCTGAGTAATGAATGATGATCCAGAAATAACACTGAATGTAATAACAGGTCTGTGAGTATCTCTTCTTTATTCTGCTTTGATATTTTCTGTATGTTTTCCACTTCATGTTAAAATGAAATCTTTTGTATTGATACACCTCACACTCAAATTTCCAGAGCTGTTTTTGAAGGGAAACTTTCATAGTTAAATTATTTTCTTATTTTACTTCTTAATGGGAGGCTGACCGAGAGACAATTAATAGACAGAAAATGTTTTCAAACTTAAAAAATAAACAATTTTTGATTCAAGATCATATTGTCATTTTTGTCTCAACAATACTACATTTTAAGTGCAAAAATGGTTAGAAAGTTTAAAAGAAATTGCATAAAATAATTTAACACATTTTATTAATTTAAATTAAAAAGGGTGAGACTTTGAGATCACATGATTACATTGTACGGTCCAAAGTAACTATACTTATTTAAAAGGCATTCAGAAAGACCAGTTATAACATCCAGGATCAGATCAGAACTATGCATTTTATAAAATAATATATTGATTTTGATGTACATTAGCAATGTTAAAGCATTATATAATGTAAATTATAATATAATTAAAATATAATTGTTAATGTTATTATAAAGTGTTTCCTCTACATTTTGGTAAAAGTACAGATAAAGACCTACTTTACCTCAAATTAATAAAAGGCATAGCTACATAGTGATGTCACTGACCTTATACTAAACCACAAATACGTCATAAATGAATTCAACCAACAAACCATGTATCAGTCCAACCATATATAAACAACAAAGAGCTGAAAACAGGGTAAGCATAATTTTTTAACTATGAATGAATTATACATACTGTGTACAGCTTATACTATGCTATATAGCCTACAGCAAGGCTATATGTCTGTTTTGTGTAGAACATTTATATGAAGTGTATTTTTATATATTTTTATTCGCTTTATTTGTTCTGTCGCTCTAGAAGGTTCTGAAATCAAGACAAATTCCCTGAGTGTGCCGTTTAATTACTAGATACTAAACTCATTCATTCATTAATTTACTCATTCATACTTCATGTAAAATGATCTTATTTTTCGTATGTTAATGCATCACTGTTTTTTTAATGCGACTGTGTAACTCTTTTCTGCATTAAATGAACAGTCATACAATAGAGATGTGTAACTTTCGGCTGGAGTGTTGCAGTAAGCGGCTGTACACATGCGCTGGTGGCGACGCTAGGTGCGGTGACGGATGATCTCTGTCTAACGGGAGAGGGTGTAGTCCACATGAAACCACCGCACCGATCATCAGCACCGACCTTTAACCACATCTCACCCGATAACAGCACACTGTGGCCAGCGAGAGACAGACACCGATGGCGCTCTCGTTTGTTTCTCTGTGACAGATCGGCGCATCTGCAGGATTGTAGGTAAACCGCAGGATATTCAGTCTCGTCGGTCAGGGCTTGTATATATGAGGCCAGATTGCAACTGGATTGATCTAATTTCAGACTGTTGAGGGATTAAGTTACGCAGGAATCGCTATGACATGTAGCAATAATGGAGCAAGGAGCTGTGTGGTGTTAGCCGTACGGAAAACGTGGTTGTATGATAATGCATAAGACGAAACGCTGTTCACATCTCTCTGTATGATCTGATTTGGTTTATACACTGATGTCATATTCATAAATGGTGTAAATAGGAAGTCCATTGGTGCGACAGCAGCTGATCGTCCTCCATCATCGGATCATTTCGCTTATGATGAACGTATAGTCCAGCTATAGGCCCGATTTAATGCAAATGTTTACGCTATATTTAACAGAGAATAAAACACCTTTATACCTGCATACTGATTTTCTGTCGCTAGCACAATGCAAATAACGGGATGCGTGAGAATGACGTCAATAATGATTTGCGTCTCGTTTATACAGATGAGAATAAAAGCGGAATCATAACGCGACTCGTGCACGCGTTTCACCCGTATGGACGTAGATTTTTGCGTTTTCTTTATGTAGAAGTTTTTTGTGACCATTGAATCATTTATCAGTAGCGTTTCTCGTGAAAACACTACCAGTTGTGGTCAGGTTATACAGTAGAGCAATATACTGTATGGTGATCATTTACTGTATCCCTCAGCTGAGTTACAACGACATATTTGAAACAAAAGGTTACGGGCCGAAGGAAATAACTTCTATTTCAAAATCATGTTATCTAATGTACATATTTCTCCATGTATATATAACGTGTAGATTAATTCTTGTGACTGTAGACTACCTCTGCTGTGGTAGCCTACATGATATATTCACAACCTGAATTAAAGCTTTTTGCACATATCTAACCTTTGTAAAATGCTTAGTGTCAACGGAAATGTGATAACACATCATAACACGTCCAGACAGCTATCTTATCTGATAACTAGTGTTACACTGTCAGCAGAGATGTGTCGGTTTAGGCATCCATTTTGTGGAGAACATATACACAAATCGAATTAAACTGAATTAAAAAGAAGAAAATGTCCACTACTACATCTATATTATTACAAAAAATCTTCATGAACTTCTGAATGGCTTAATTGTTTTTACTGTAGCAGACAGCTGTGGACATCTATGACTCAGTTATTGTGTACTGCTTTGATTTCTAATGCAGAAGCTCTGCAGAAAATTCCCACAATCCTGTTCATGTTATCAGTCACTAAAATGATGGGAGACTAAAATGCCTCAAATATTCTTCACTGAAATGCCCAAAATTGTGGCACAGTTATATTGTAAGTTTATTGTAAGCTGCTCAGTTTACAGTCTGTCCCCCCCTCATCAGATTACTGTCTGAAATGTAAACAGACACATGTCTTCTTACGCTGCAGGATGCAAAGGGATTTTTTAGCAGAACAAAGATGAGTGTGACATCATGGTTCCTGGTCAGCAGCTCCGGTACTCGCCACCGCCTGCCGCGGGAGATGATCTTCGTTGGCCGGGAAGACTGCGAACTCATGCTGCAGGTGGGAATTCTGCTTTACCTGGAATGTTAAATGATATCCCTCAACACAATCTGCCAGCACATCAGGAGCTGTTGCCATAGTGACCCGCTGAAAACCATATCACAGTGAACAAGGCCTACAAGAGCAAGAGTACTATGTTGTGTGGACAGCAGACGTGGAGAGATGAATGAGGCCATTTCTGTATTAGTGTTTTGGTGTTGGGCTGAAACTCTCACTGAAACAGCTTGCATCTGAAGTGAATAACAAGAAGCATCTTTTTGAGGGATTATAATCAGTAGATCGTTCTGTCTGAGAGTGTCAACCTGCAAAAAAGCGTCACCTTTGCAATGAGATGAGAAGCAAAGAAATTGGCTTTGTGTTAATCATCATCGATTAACTGCAGTGTGTTAATCATCATTTTGATTAACACAACTAATACATCAGACATACAGACAAACGTCCATTATGATGAGGTAAGAGAAGGTAAAAGAATGATGAAACATAAACATCTTTTGTCTTTTGTTTTCTTCCTGTCTGTTTCCTCTCTCAGTCTCGTAGCGTGGATAAACAACATGCTGTTATTAACTACAGTCCTGCCACAGATGAGCACCTGGTGAAGGATCTGGGCAGTTTAAATGGGGTAAGTTTTTTTATTCATTCACTATAAAGAATATAAAATATTGTCATATGAAAACATTGTAACAGACATTGATTTTCTTTAAATGTTGATTTGAATATATAGACGGTCCTGTTACCTTTAATATGTTTGATTGGTATGACATCACAGACTTCAGCTTAAAGGAAGTGCTGATGTCCTCACTGCAGTACAGATAGGATCAGTTAATTAATCGCACTCAGGCCCATCTGTGAAGCATACTGAAGCATACTGAGGCATACTGCATACTGAAGCATACTGAAGCATACTGCATACTGAAGCATACTGCATACTGAAGCATAACCTCTAGTTGCAGTTCATTAAAGCTGTGGTTTCTGATCCTGGTCTTTAAGACGCAGAGCACATTTTGTATGTCTTCTTTATCTGACACACAGTTCATGGAGTTCTCTGAATCAAGAAGGCAGCAGAAAAAAGTGGCAATTTTTATAGAAATATACAAATAAATATACATTTACAGATCGCTAGACGAGGGCTTAATGAACTACATTTCGTGAAAACTTTCACTAGTTTTTCCTTCATCGTCACCATCTTTAAAATGATGTCATATAATGCTTCTTGTGAGGTCGTGGTTGATAGAAGAGTAGTGAACTTGAATAGCGTTTTTTAACTGTTGTCTTAAAGGCGTCGGTTTTCGTAAGGGTAAAGTTCAGGTATATATATTTCTGAAACAATAAATATCTCATGATAAATACATGATTTTGTTACAGTCATTCGCAATTTTACTCATTTCAAGCTGACAGTCACACCAGCATTCATAGAATTTCAGGGGCTGATTTTTTATGGTGTATTTATGTGATGCTCTTTTCCCCTTCCAGACCTTTGTGAATGACTTGAGAATTCCAGACCAAACATACATAACCCTCAAGCTGTCGGACATCGTTCGGTTTGGATATGATATCCTTTTGTTTGTTGGTCTGAAGTAATCTATGACTGTAACAGGCAGATTTCTCACAGGATGGACTGATGTTAGTTGCTCTGTGTTCTGCAAATAATTAACATTAAATTACATTTATTAATCATTATTTAATGAGGTATAAAGGGTGTGTAGAGTATACATAACATTTATAATCACAGCCTTAGACGGCCCATTCACAGGCTGTTTACAGATCAGCTTAAATCTGATCAGCTGATCCCCGCCAAAAATCCTATAAAAGACAATTTCTTTACATTTCAGTCAGCTGAATGCTTGAACTGGTCTAGTAAAAAAAAACTTTTTTTAAATCAATAAGTGCCAAACTGTGTAATTAGGTGTTGTATAAATGTAAAACGTGGTGTATTGATTTAACACAGAGCACATTCTCATGTGTATGTACTTGAGAGGAGTCAACACAAAGTACCTGAAGAGGCCCTGAAGGTAAGTTTCTGTGTCTGTGTATTCGATTTTTAATGTTCAAACAGGGAAATGTTTTGTTAATAATTCTTACAACTTTAATTACTAATATTAATAAATGCGAACCAATGTTAAATCGAAATATTCATTTAATATTAAAGATTACATATAGTTTCATGTTTTGTTTTCTGGCCTCTGCTGTTTCAGCATGAGAAATACACCAGTCAGCTTCAGATGGGCCTAAAAGCCACAGAGGGGAAACAACAGAACCTGCAGGAGGAAAAGTCCAAACTAGAGCGTTCTGAACGCAAGAGTGTCACAGGTGAGTGATAAAGAATGATCAAATAATACGAGATTATTCATGGAATCGGACAATAATTCTGCCAGTAATCTACAGTCGTTGTGTTAGCTGTGTTTCTCTGTAACACTGCAGTTTAGTGGTCTGGTTTATTTGTGGACCCCTCCCAGTTGAACCTGTTAGTCAGCTGACAGATGCTAAAGATAATCCTCATGCTTCGGCGAGGCACTGCACTGACAGATGCCATCAATGGCCAGTGATTGGCTGTTGACATGCACCATACGACTCTTTGATCTTTCAGCCTGTGAAACCCAATGCTAAAAAGCTCTTTCTATAAAAATACATTAGAGTCCAAAATTCTAAAAAACTTGAATGCTTTGAATTTGCATTTATCTTATTGAATAAAATGAATTAATAACAAATCGTCTTATTAGCATAACCATTTGAGTAAAAAGTTTATTTGAAATTTATATTTAATTGAAGTATTGATATGATTTACGAGTTAATGACAAGCACTCAAGCTGCAACATCACTGAAGTAAAGCTGTTAAGAACTGTTTGTTGAATACATTGTGCTCAGCTCAGTAACCAGCTCATAATCTCTTGTTATGCCACACAGTCTCTCTTTCAATGATAATGTTTGTGAGTGCACCTTTTCAGAACCCCCTTCACCTCGGCCCACACCTCTGTATGGCCAGCCATCATGGTGGGGAGAAGAGGACTCTGGGAACAAGGGAACACACAGTGAAGCACGCAGGTCAGGTGACAGTCCTTCAGGTAAGCTCTTGTCCTGCCGTACTCTGACCTTCATGTTATTCAAATGGCCATTTAACTCATTACCATGAATACAGTTTGGTGTGGGTGTTTGTTGACAGATGTTTCTAAAGAGGGCCCGACAGCTGAGGATGAATTCAGCGGTTCTGTTCAGGAGAACCATGACAGCCAGACTAGGTCAGTCTTCTCGTACCATCGGGAGCCCAGCTATTTTGAAATCCCAACAAAGGAGTTCCAGGTGCACCCCAGTTCCCCAGCAGGAGACCTCATGGACATCCCGACCAAAGACACCAACGTTTCTCTGACTCCCACACCTCCAGTTGTCCAGAGTCATGCTTCCTTCACCATTGAGTTTGATGACTGCATGCCAGGCAAGATTAAAATCAAGGATCACGTGACCAAGTTCTCCTC
>JAZGTJ010004284.1:0-31505 GCA_036877575.1 Botia almorhae | reverse complement strand
TCCAAGAGGTTGTTCTGGGAGAGAAAGGCAGAGAGTTGACTGAACACGACTTTTTCTAAAATTTTGGCCATGAATGGAAGCAGGGATACCGGTCTGTAGCTTTTTAAGAAGTGCTGGGTCTAGGTTAGGTTTCTTTAGCAGTGGGGTTACCCTAGCCTGCTGTCAGTCAGCTTGAACCACTGTAGGTAAACCACCCTTACACTGCTTAAATGAAGTGGGGAAGATGCCAGTGAGGAGAGATGTATTAATTATATGAGTAAGAGCTGGTGTGACTGCGGGGGAAATGGCTTGTAAAAGATGAGATGGAATAGGATCGAGTGGGCAGGTGGTAGGATGGCTGGATAACATGAGTTTGGAGACCTCAGAGTCAGAGAGCTAAGAAAAAGAAGTGAGTGTTAGTGGAGTTGCTGGTGTAATATTGATGTCAGTATGAGGTTTGGCAAATTGAGCACTGATTGTTGCAGTCTTGTTGATGAAGAATGTAGCAAAGTCATCAGCAGAGAGTGATGAGGATGGAGGTGGAGGAAATGGACAGAGGAGGGAAGCAAAGGTTTTAAATAGCATGCGGGAGTTAGAAGCGTTGTTAATTCTGTGATGGAAGTATGTCTTTTTATCAGTAGTGACAGCAGCAGAGAAGGAAGCCAGAAAAGATTGATAAGACATAAGGTGTGCAGTGTCATTTGTCTTGTGCCACAACCTCTCTGCACCCCTGAGCTTAGAGCGATGCTCCCGGAGAACATTAGACAGCCAGAGAGCAGAGGGGGTGGCGCGGGCTGGCCTAGACGATAGAGGACATACTCTGTCTAGACAAGATGTTAGAGTAGAGCAAAGTGTGTTAGTAGCGTTGTCAGTATCAAGTGAGAGGAGTTTGTTAGGAGGAGGGAGTGCGGATGAAACCATAGTGGAAAGTCTAGTGGGTAAGAGCGAGCGTAGGTTTTTGCAAAAGGAGATCTGAGGTGGGGTGTGGGTGGGTTCGGGAGTGATTTGGATTTTGAGAGTGACGAGGAAATGATCCGATGTGTGCAGTGGAGTGACCAGTGTGCCAGTCGTAGAGCAGTGTCTAGTGTAAATGAGATCGAGCTGGTTACCGGATTTATGCGTAGCTGAGGTTGGCACTCTATTTAGGTCAAAGGAGGCAAGAAGGGTGTGGAAGTCAGAAGCTTGAGGCTTTTCAACGTGGATGTTAAAGCCACCAAGCAGCAGTAGAGGAGTATCCTCGTCCGGGAAGGATGACAGGAGAACATCCAGCTCGTCCAAGAAGAACAATTTGTTTTAAACAAATTATTAAAATCAGGAGTGAGGAAAATGCCCAGATATTTTTTTTATTTTTTTTATTAAGGATTTTCAAATAATACAAACAACCGAGACATAGACGATCAAACAAACAGACAAAAAAACAAACTCCAAACCCCAAGCGCTGCAAGTTAAATAAAATGTACAAGTGTATCTGTTAACAAAAAACATAACAAATCAAAACAAAAGAAGCCAAAACTCTTTTAAAATAAAAATGTCAAAATTTGTGTAGGAAGGATTGGAGAGGTTCCCAAAGTCTCCTAAATTTGTCCTGTTTGTGGTTGAGGTCATAAGTTAATTTCTCCAAAGGAAGAAAGACTGGCAGCTGAGAAATCCACATGGAAATAGTTGGAATATGAGATGTAGACCATTTTAGTAATATACATTTCTTAAATGCCCAGATATTTAAAACCTTTTTTAGAAACCTCAAAAGGAAATTGTGTCGAAGGATTATGGGAGTAATTAAAAGACATAGAAACAGATTTTTTAAAATTAACTTTATAACCAGACACAGTGCTGAATGAAGCTAAAGAATTCAGAACTGCAGAAGTGGAGGTCTGTAAATTCTCTAAATATAAAAGGACATCATTTGCATACAGAGAGATGACATATTTTTTCCCAGGAATTATAATTCTAGATATATCAGGATTAATCCTAATAGACTCTGCCAGAGGTTCAATAAATAATGTAAATATTTAGGGTGATAGAGGGCATCCCTGTCTGCAACCTCAACATACTGGAAAACCTTTGGACATCAAACCATTTGTAGAGATGCTTAATAACATTAATAAAATTAGAGCCTTATTCAAATTTCTCCAAACCGAAAACATAAAGGGACACTCTATGCAGTCAAAAGCCTTTTCGGCATCCAAAGACAGTATCATTGCTGACTTTTTCTGAGTTTGAAAATAATGTATAGCATTAAGAGCATGACATACATGCCTGGATTTCACAAAGCCTGCTTGATCAGAATTTATAACCTTAGGAAGAATAGATTACAATCTGTGGGCCAAAACGTTTGCCACTATCTTATAGTCCACGTTAAGAAGACTAATAGGCCTATACAATGAGCAATCTATAGGATTTTTTTATCTTTTTTTAGAAGTAAACTAATTGAAGCGTATCACCACGATGGGAGAATTTCACCTTTCCAGATATTATTGACCGCAGGCATAAAAATCAGATGGATATTTTGGCCAGAATTTTTTGAAAAATTGGACAGAATGGACTGAATTGCCGCCCAAACCTCCCCCACTGAATACAAAGCGTTTAGGTAAAAACGATCTTCTTCAGAGCATAATGGTAGTGTGATTTTACTTAAAAAGGCAGCAGAGTCCGTCACTTTTAATTCAGAACTATATAGAGATTTATAGAATTCCTTTAAAAAAAGTACTATTTATGGCTAAAGGGTCACTTGAAGTGACACCATTTATATTTCGTATCATATTAATTGACTGGTCATGATTTTGATTCTTTAGTTGGTATGCCTGTAACCAGCTAGATTTATTGCCAAATTCATAATATTTTTGTTTAGTGAAAAGCAGAAGCTTCTGAATATGAGAGGTATGATCCATATTTAGCTTGGTTCTTGCATTCACCAATGCTTTTAGGTTAAAGCTAATGTATTTGTTCCAATCTGGTTTCCTCCTTTTCAATATTTTTTTTCCTATTATTATCTTTGGCTCTTTTAAGATGAGAAGTATAAGAAATAAGATGACCGTGTAGAGTGGCTTTGGCTGCATCCCAAATCATGGCAGAAGACACTGGAGAATCTCTGTTATCAAGCCAAAATTGAGACAAACTATTTGAAGCAAACGATGATAAAGGATCGCTGTTTAAAAGAGATGTATTCTCCAAATCTCCAATTTGAAGTTCTAGGAATACTGAAAGCTTTCCTGTAGCTCAGTGGTTAGAGCATGGTGTTAACAACGCCAAGGTCATGGGTTCGATCCCAGGGATTGCACATACTCAATGTATAGTTATCAATGTGTGAATAATGCAATGTAAGTTGCTTTGGATAAAAGCGTCTGCCAAATGCCTAAATGAAAGCGGGATCAATTTACAAACGTACTGCTGTGTGATCTGATAGGACGATAAGAGTCAATATGACAAGACCGAACTGCATGCAAAAATTGTTTAGGGAGAAAGAAATAGTCAAGCCTGGAGTATGAATTGTGGAGGGGAAAATAAAATGTATAATCTCTTACTTTAGTTGACGCCATACGTCTATCAAACCAGAAACTGATCAAAAGATATTGAGCACCTTAGATGATTTAGGGTTCGAAACATTTGCAGATTAGGATTTGTCTAGGGAAGCATTCATTTTACAATTAAAGTCGATTTTTATTAATGAGAACGGCTACCCCTCTTTTGTTCTGTAAGAAGAAAAGTAAACTTGACCTACCCAATCGTTCCCCAGCTTTGAGTGTTCAGTGTCAGATAATTTTGTTTCCTGAAGCAGTACTATATCGGGTTTTTGTTTTTTCAAATGAGTTAGAATTTTTTCTTTCAATTACATGTCCAATCCCTTGAACATTCCAAGTGATAAGTTTAAGTGAACCAGCTATAAAGGACGCGATTTAATCGCAAAGATAAAATGAAAATTTTGGTGAAATAAGACGGCGAGAGTTGATTTACAACAGACACATAAAACTTCAAAAAGCACCTTGCAGCACGTACTCACCCCGACCAAATGACAGAGTAACACCCCCTATCATGAAGTCAACAAGCATAATAATCATGTACAAATCCAAACTCAATTTAGAGACCACAATAACAATTCAGTCGCCAGTGACAACGGCCAAACCGAAAAAAGAATAAAAACTTAAGTACACTACGAAGAAAAGAGTACCTTAGAAATAGAAGAAAAACTGTAATATAAATGGGGAGCTATACTTAATTTATTAAGTATGGGGAGCTATACTTAAATTAATCAAACCTCATGTAAATATCACTTTGAATCAAGTATCAATCAAAAAAACATAACTATTTCGATGAATAAATAAAAAAATAAAAAAGTACATAAATGTTTATAAATACGTAAATGAAAATGATATTGTCAGTAAGGTTGGCTACAATAAATAGTCATAAGAAAATAAAAGGTGATGACAGGGACTCGCTGTAAATCAAGTCAAAATTCCTCCAATACAAACAAGAGTAGGAGCAAAAATATCTCAAGTGAGTTTTAAAAAAGGCAGCAGCTGATTTAGGGGTATCAAAAAGACAAATTTGCTCATTGTGAAGACAGCGAAGTCACGCTGGGTAAGCAAAGCCACACTACATATTACAACAGGCCATCAATTTCCCCACGGAGTTGAACTCACGACGTTTGCGCAGGACCTCTGCCGAAAGGTCAGAATAAAACCTTAATTTGGATTCATTGTAGAGAATGTCACACTTCTTCAAAGCTGCAATGAGAACCGCTACTTTCTGAGAGTATCATAGAAACTGCATTAGAATACTTCTTGGTGGCTTGTTCCCATCCGGGCTAGGAACTAGAGCGTGATGGGCGTGTTCAATCCCCAGGGAAGGAAAGTCAGCAGGTAGGCTGACTAAAGTTGGAATGGAAGTTTGAAGAAAGTCTGCCAGTGAAGTGAAACCCTCCGCTTTCTCCGGAATATTGACAATCTTTAAATTCTTCCGACATCCATGGTTCTGCAGGTCATCAGCAGAACCATGATCAGTATTGGGGTTGTTTAACTTCTGTCGGTGGAAGGTTAACTTCTATGGGTAGAAGGTTATGCAAAATATATATCAGAATTACAGATAGCACTGAATGGTCATGTCAAAAATAACAGACAAATAGTCCTTTCTAACACAGCAGTGCAGCAATTTGAGCAACTGAAACATGAATTGAAACATGCGCCTGCCCTCGCCTGCCCGAAAGCAACTGATTATCATTTGTTTGTAGCAGAGAAACAAGGTTACATGTCCTCCATCCTCTGTCAACAATGTGGCACAGAACTTAAACCTTTGCCCTGGATAGTGTGGCTAAAAGCTTCACACCATGTGTGAGAGCCCTTGAAGCAGTCTCTCAGGCTGTCATTAGTATTGCACTCATAGTATTGGACAATAATTTGATCATTCATTGTAAGCACAAAATTTTGGCCATGCTTTCTATGGAAAGAGTCACACGTGTCCCTTTACCACACTGGTCAAGATGGTGTGCGTTGTTAGAACAATCACACATTACACTCTGCAAAACATCAGCAGAAAATGTAGCTACATTTCTACTGGGGGGGACAGATGTTAAAAAAAATTTAATTAATAGAGGAAAAGAGGATGAGGGATGTATATGTGACAAGCCTAAGTAATGGCAACATGATGTCATTGACCCGATCTTTGATTTAGACATGACACTGTCGCTAGACGGCTCTTCACAAATTGTGGAAGGGGTGAGAAGAGCATCTTATGCTATAGTGGATGAATATCAAGTCTTAAAAGCAGCTAGACTGCCATACAACACCACAGTACAAGTGGCAGAACTAATTGCACTCACTGAGGCTTGCAAAATAGCTGAGGGAAGAAGATGTAACATTTACACAGTCAGCTGATATGCCTTTGGGGTGGTGCATGATTTTTGGCATATATGGAAGGCTAGGGGATACAACACAAGTGTGGGTACACCGATACTAAACCAGAAGGAAGTCACTGAGTTGGTAGATGCACTTAATCTGTCTTCGGTGGTAGCAGTTCTCAAGGTTAAAGCACACACCAAGGGTGACACAACACAAGAAAAGGGAAACAAGAGAGCGGATCTAGCAGCTAAGGCTGCAGCATTGGCTCAACCACAGCCACAACAAAAGGTAACAATACATCAGTTTAAAGTGAATGATCTGACCTCTATTAGAGAGATACAAGAAGCAGCCAGTAAGGAATAAATCTGGGAATGGATGAGTGAGGGTGGTAACTTAAACAAACAAGGAATTTGGACTAAAGATACCAGAATGGTATGCCCAAACTGTACCCTACCATGGGTGATGTCACAGAAACATATGTTGAGAGGGGGGTTAAACAAATGGTGATGGCATTTAACAAATCATAGTGGCTAAAAGAGCATATAAGTAAGCCCAAAGTGTGTATGATCAATGTATAACATGCCAGGCCCAAGTCCCAGCGAAACCACATTTCCCCTACCAGCATGCCCCAGGGCCAGATGGTCCCTTTACTCATTTTCAGGTTGATTACATTTCAATGGATAGGTGTAGGGGCTACTCAGAGGTGTTAGTGATCATTGACAAATTCTCCAGATGGGTGGAAGCTATTCCTTGCTCAAAAGCAACACAAACTGCCAAAATTTTGTCTCAAGAGATAATTCCCAGGTGGGGATTACCATTATACATAGACTTAGATCAAGGAACTCATTTCACAGGAACTGTTTGCACCATGTTAAACATTAAATAGTCTTTCCATTGTCCAGGTCACCCTCAAAGTTCAGGTATGGTAGGCTGTAAAAATGGCAAGGGAACATGTTAAAGCATGCCAACCTCAATCTGACGGTGTAGCTGTTCATGACTTTTTACCAGGACAAATGGTTTATGTTAAAAGTTTAAGACGGGAAAAGTTAGGTCCTAAATGGGAAGGACCTTACCAAATTCTCCTAATCATGCCTAAATCAGTTAAAGTGCAGAGTAAGACCAACTGGATACAAGGCTCACATTGTCATGCTGTGTCAAGTGTTGGTGCAGACCTGGTGGCATAAGAGCTCATGGACAGAACTTCCTCTTTTAGGGAGGGAGGGGCCAATCCCTCGAGTAAAAAAATCTACTCACTTACTGCCCCCATTAGCTTGCTCGCTGACACTTCACAGTTTAAAACTGATAAGTGAAAAGTAGAGACATCAACTTACATTATCAACTTACTGTTGTACACTGCTTTTCTGTTTTATCTGTTTTCTACTGTTTAACAGAACCTCCCGATCCAGACCACGTGCCAACTGCATTTAAACATCAATGAAGTTTACAGCCATCGACTAGCGATGTGAGCATCAAAGTACTGTACTGTAGTGTCATCCCCTGTGTTCTATGTCAGAGCGTGAGGCTAGAGTTCGACTCCCGAAACCAAAACCATGACCAGACAAGATGAGTCGGAATCGCACTCTGGGTGTTCGTTCTATGTGGAGGCACATGGCTTTGTTTACATCTGTCATGTGTTCTCCGGTTCTCCGTCATGACTCCGCCCCCTTGTCTCCTTGTTCAGTTGGTTTCGTGCACCTGTTCGTCATTGTTCTCTGTCATATTTAATGCCCTTGTGTTTACAGTCCTGTGCCGGTTCATTGTCGTGGTTTTGATGCATCTGTTGGATTAATCGTTGACTGTCATTGTCCCCGTTGACTGCTGTTCGCCTTGTTATAGTCCTCGTCTATGTTTCTAAGTTAAGCCGGTTTTTTAACCTTTGTTCTCGTCCTGTTTTTGGCCACGTGTTGTGAGTTTCAGTTATGTATTGATTTAGAAGAATCATGTTTTTGTTACATTGAAGTTAGTTCCGGTTTTGTTTTCTCTCGTTTTTACTTTAATTCACCGTTGCCCCTGCGAAGGTTTGCTTTTGTTTATTTATTTTTAAAAAAAGTTTCTTGGTTAATTGCTGTCTTCGTGATCCTGACAAGTACTGCTTTCTGCCATGGAGACCATTCATGTGTGATCTGCTAACCTGGAGACATTGTCGAGTTTATCTAGTCCCTAACCTTACCATACAATTTACCAAAGGGGAAGTTATTTGTACAGAACATCAATTTGTGTGTCCTAGTGTGGCAATTTTACTTTTTGAAAAAATTTCAGTTTTTTTTATGTAGGATCAGTGTTGATCTGGAAAGAAACAACAGTTCGGTATCAACCAAAGGACATTCTATTACATTTTATTGATATAATTAGTAGTGTCTGTGATTGTGATTTTATCTCTCATATGGGCCAGGTCATACAGCTAGTACAAAATGGTGTTTATCATCACAATAATTTTGGCACTATTAAATGTCCTGGAGTGACTTCCTGGTAAATTCCTGGTGGCAATACATGAATTACACAGTGACAACTGCCCTTTTAGGAGATTGCATTATATGTCAGAAAACTATACCAATAAAGCTTTGCAAGCATTGGGAAGACAATCAAAATCAAATGGTTTTGGATTATTTACTTGCTGATGGGGGGGTGTGCAATGATCAATGATACTTGCTGTACCTACATCCCCATTTCCAACTGGCCCAGATGGAAATCTGGGCCTTTCTACAAAAGTCATGACAAAGTTACACAATCTGCAGAGAGAGCTGTATAACAATATAGGCAAGGAATGGACCCTCTCAGCGTTATTTAATGGCCTCCTTGTAGGATGGGGTAGTTTGATCTCAATGTTTGTGCCTGTTTTGGTTATATTGCTCCTCTTTTGGCTTTTTTGACCATGCATTGTCTCCTGTTGTTACGATGGAGGCTCCAGCCTCCTCTTTACCGCGCTACCAGAAGGAACCCTCCCCGGAATACTGATCGCATCCAACGAACTACATCTCCCATCATGCAACTGCCTGCTGCTGAATACTTCCTGCTCGCCATCTGTTTCTCATCACTGCCGCCTTTATAAACTGGGCATTCATGCTCATTCTTTGCTAAGTCCTGATTTGAGTGTTTTTTACTGTTATTTCTTTGCTGGTTTTCTGTGTATTATCTGGATTGTTTTTGCCTTAAGAGATAATTCCCAGGTGGGGATTACCATTATACATAGACTTAGATCAAGGAACTCACTTCACAGCAACTGCCTTGGAGAATTTGTCAATGATCACTAACACCTCTGAGTAGCCCCTACACCTATCCATTGCCTTTTGACTTGGATTGTTTACCCGTTTGCTGCCCGTCTTGATCTTGGACTATTTTTTGGATATTGATTATTTGCCGCCTGCCCTGACTACTGCCTTTTTAACGATTACGCTTTTGTCTTATCTCTGCCATACCTGTTTGCTGTTGGTTACCCTATTTGTTGACCACTCTAATAAATTAAGCTGCAAATGGATCCTAACCCGTCTGATTCATCGTTACACCTGTATACAGAAGCAGATGAGCAAAGTAATGGATGTCAAGCTGAGATCTATATCTATATCAGATCTATTCTATAACATAGGAATATATATTTGAACAATCACATCACAATAAGAGTGTCATTGTTTTGCAAAAACAAACTATTGACTTTACACATTCCCTCAACTGACGCTGGTATGCGGTATGACAGAAGACCTGTTCTTTTAAGAGCATATAGAAGGGAAGTGTATGGACTGGCCATCCAAACTTTTGAAAAAGAATGTTTTAATAATGATTATGAAAGTTTGCTTGCATTTAACCAGTCATTTAACCAGCATTTTATATGATTAAAGGGGGCGGGGAATGTGGGGACATATGAAGTATTATAAATTTCCATTCTTTTTATGCTGTGTAACATATAATCAGAGTTTTATGCAAGGCTGAACTACCTCCTATGTTTCTGTTAGGAAATAATAAACAAGACATGGTGCACCTGGGAACTGGGAAGTATGCCAAATGCTTGAGCAGGTGGAGAGATATATGTAGTTGTGATTTCTGTGTTCTCAGTCTCTTTCAAAGCTGACACTTCAACAGTGAGTGTCCTTCTAATAAAAAAAAATTCCTCATCTCCACCCTGGACTCCTCGTCTCTTTATTCATAATCTAACATATGCAAGCAGTAAAGACTTGAATTTGATGTGTGCGGCAATTGGTAGCCAATGAGGGGGAACATGGTGTGACATGGGCTCTTTTGGGAATGCAGTCAAGCAGCTGCATTCTCAATCAGTTGTAGTGGTTTGAGTGCCCATGCTGGAAGACTGGCCAGCAGAGCATTTCTGTAGTCCAGCCTAGAAATAACAAAGGCCTGGACAAGAAGCTGTGCCACATGTTCAGTGAGATAAGGCCTAATTTTCCTAATGTTATATAAAGCAAATCTACATGAGCATGTTGTCTTGGCAATGTGGTCAGAGAATGTTAGCTGGTCATCAAAGACTACACCAAGGTTTATGGCTGTTTTTGTTGGTGTTAAGGCTGTAGAGACTAGTTGGACTGTAAAATTCTGTAGGGCAGTATGTTGTCCTGGAAAGACAAGAAGTTCAGTCTTGGCTAGACTGAGTTCTAGATGGTGTTTTCTCATTCAAACCAAGATGTCATCCAGACAGGCTGATATGTGTGCCACTACTGTGTGATCATCAGGGTGGAAGGAGAAGAAAATCTGGATGTTGTTGACATAGTAGTGATATGAGAAGCCATGTGACTGTATAATAGACCACAATAATGATGTAGTGTAGATGGAGAACAGAAGTGGTCCAAGGACTGATCCTTGAAGAACCCTCATGACTATATGATGCGATTTGAACAGCTTATCTCTCCACAACACCCTAAAGGATCTATCAGAGAGATAGGACTGAATCCATTGGAGTGCAGTTCCTTGGATCTTCAGCTAGCAGAGAGTAGCAAGAAGGATCTGACCATGTTGAAGGCTGCAGACACATCTAGTAACATAGGATTTGGACTACGCCTTTGCTGCTCTCAAGACTTGCAGCAGCATGACAGGCAGCAGCACAGGCTTCAAGAGCAACAACTCCACAGAGACTGAGTGCTTGTTGTTGAGCTTGTTTTCCTGGGAGAAGAAACATGTTGTCTGATTGAAAATAGCCCATTCAAGTGTTTTTGCTATGAATGAAAGTAGTGAGACAGGTCTGTAGTTGTCAGCAATAGAAGTGTTGAATGTGTGCTGAAAGTTTGCGAGCATCAGATGTATTGCTAACCTTGGTGGTGTAGTACAAGGTCAGTACAAGTGGACACTGGTGAAGAAGGAAGCAGTAGTGACTAATACTTACTGAGGTCAGCAGGACCTTTGGTTTTGCACCATTTTTACATCCAAAGATGAAAAGTGTGTAAATGAGGGAAGAGAGGATGAGACTGGGAAGAGGGAGTTTAGAGAGAGGGAGTGTAGATTACACCTGAAACCTGGTTGAAACGGACTGAGGTGTAGGTGTGCTGCATTTGGAGAAATGGATATTAAATGAAACAATAAAGTGATTGAAAGTATGAAGAGGGGAAACAATAATCTTATTTCTTGCAAATCTTATGATCGAGCTGGTTGCCAGATTTGTGAGTTCCTAAAGTATTGAGGCGAGAGGACAAATGATTTGAGCAGCTCTTAAAAGGCTGCAGCATAGGGTTTCTTCCTAAGTCCCCAAAACTATGAGTGGGCTGCCATCCTCAGGGAAGGAGGAGAGAAGCATGTCCAGCTCCTCCAGGAAGTTATGTAGGGGCCTAGAAGGTGGTAAATAACAGCAACATGAATTTGTGAAGGAAAAATGATGGTCACAGCATGATATGCAAAACAGTGATTAATGCCTAGTGATGTTAGTGAAGTATATTTCCTGTTATTTGAAATAAGCAAACCTGTTCCACCATCCTTGCCTGTTGCAAGGAGTGTAAGAAAAATAGTAATTGGAGGAGAGGGCAGAAGGGATTGCTGAGTCCTCTGGATGAATCCAGGAACGTGGAGGCTGGGATGAAGTCAGCTTTGTTTTCTTCTGACTGGCAATTTCAGAGACCTGCAGAGAGAGATAGAGGTGCAGTATAAATAAAACAGTTCAAACAACTCTGAACTATCAACAGGTATTAATCACCAAAACTGAAGCAGGGGCTGAGGTCGAGTGAATGGCAACTTCATCCACAGATGGTGGAGGCCATATGGCTTTTTCGGGCTGGATGATATTGTACAGACGAGACCAAGGCTTTGTATATATACCTTTCCTAATATAGCTCTGCTGCTGGGAGCTTAAGCAAAGTTTTACCAAGACAGAACTCTGTTGTTGTTAGTGGCTCCATTCTGGACAGTAGGAATATGGTTTTCAGATCTGGTGTTTCTTTTGGATGGTGCTCCCTGGGAGCTGCCTGTCTGGAGAGAACTTCTGTCTCAAGTGCAGAGAACAAAACCTTTTCCCCCGGCCGGAGATCTGTAAACTGTGGGTCTAGCCCCTAGGGGTCATCAACTCATAGATTCCAGTCTTGCACCTTTCAACAAGATTTACTCATGATACTCACAAGGTCTTTGTGGTCTCTGTCTCAGCTAGTCTTGAATCTATTGATGGTGCTTTTGTAGGGAGTCACCATCTGATGTCCTAATTCCTGTGTGTTCCTTCTTGGGTTCTATTTGTGGTTCTAAGAGGTAAATAGAGGCTGTTTTGAGCCCTCAGAGTCAGCCTTGGAGAAACTACTGACTCTTATAATGGCCCTGTTATAATGGCCCTGTTTGATAAAATTGCTTAAGAGGGTTGGGTACTTGCAGGCCCTGTCAATAGCCTCCTAGATTGGATTATATCCTAAGGTGCCTTCAATATGATGCCTGGTCATATTTACTTTACTGTGTCCAGTCAGTGCTTTAAGGCTCTGTGTCCACTGCTCAGACCAGTGGCATAAATCCCCTTAGCTTGTGGTCTGTTTTGAGGGTCCCAACAGAAGTCAAAAACAGCCATGTTGCTGGGCAACTATAACTTCCAAAAACACCCACTTTCAGTCATCATATATAATGATTATTGGAAGCGTAAATGAAGCTTAAACCTTAAACCTTTGCCATAAACCCTTGATGATATGGTCTAATAATTGGTACCACGAGTTTCCACTTAGGATATCTTGCACTTGGGGAATTGCTGCTTAATGCGATAGGTTCTTTTTATTTAGCTCTCTGTAATCTATGCAAAGGCACAATGTCCTTTTTCCTAACACAGAAAACAGGGGATAAGTAAGGTGATGCCAATTTCGTTATCCAAGCCTGAGGGATGAGGTCATATAGATAGACTCGTTTACCTCTTGACACAGTGGTTTCGGCACAGAGATATATGAGCATATAACTGACTCTGGTTCAGCTAAAATTTCATTTATGTGAAATTTGGTTTGTCAACCTGCCATTGATATTGCTGCTTGTATTCCCCCCTTATGTCTTACATCATTAGATTGGCAGCTGCTGGGGACAGGCTTGGTACAGGAGATGATGAATGTCCATCTCCAGATGGGAGATCTTGCAGTTATACATTACTAATATTTTACAAGGCGGAGGGGATTGTGAAGTGGAGCCATTGTGCTTGTCTACATGCATCAAACCAGTCTGTTCCACACCCTGCTACTCCATGAAACTCCACAAACATGCTGAGAAACTACTACCCAATGTCCCTATTGAATACCATGACCAGATCATAGTATTTAGCAATGCTGAAACAGCTCTGTGGCTACAGCTTCCACCCCAGGACTGCACCATTAATTTCCAGCCAGGTAGACACCCTCCTAAAAGTCTATCCATTGTCTCTCCCTTAAAACCAAGGCCATGTAGGAGTATGTGGATGAAGCACTGTGGTTATGATTCATCAGGCATATTCATTATATGTCTCCTGCTGCAAAATGTTTTTTCATTGAGATGTCAGCCTTTCACTCCCTTGGGCAGAATACCCTCAGAACTCTTTTCGCAATCTTTCCACTGGGATGACCCCCTTTGAGTGTGTGCTGAGATTTCAACCTTCACTGTCTGGAAAACCCTGGGATCCACCATCTATGGATCTATAGTGGATGTGCCAAAACAATCAGGCCCAAGCCTTGCTAAAACTGGTGAGCAGCATCCTGCTCCTACATCCCGCTCCTGCCGTCACCCGAGTATTGGGTACATGGGTATACAATTCCCATGTTCCCTGACCTAGGGCTGATTACTTCCTGTTCGCCACACCTGTTCTCAAACAGCCTCACTATATAAGCCCCGGACATTATTGGACTCATTGCGATGTCTTGTGTCAAGTCAAACATTTCAGAGCGGTTTTCATCTTTGATTACCTGGTTTGTTTTGTCTATTGTTTTGGATTGTTTGCTGCCTGCTTCTTGTTTTTGCATTGGATTACGGTGTACGATTGTTTTCTGCCTGACCTGACCTCTGCCTGCCTTCTTGTTTTTGATTTTTGCCTTTTGCCTGTTCAACTACTCTGTAAATAAAAGCTGCACATGGATCCACACAAGTCTTCATTACACTTGGTGTCTTCATTACAACAATATATCCCACATTTTAATACTTTTACTATTTACACAATTTTCCCCAATAGAATTCTTTCACCACATTTGCATGAAATAACTTTACCACATTTGCATGAAATAACTTTTCATTACATGAAAACTAGGTCTCTTGAGCTTTCATTTCCTAGATCCAGTGCTTGTCTAGCAGAGCTGTTTTGGCAGTCTTATACGTATAACCCAACGTATACATATTACGGTGGATGGTAGTGTTTGTGATGAAAAACGAAGCAAGACACGGGAACTAAATAAACCAAAATATTTAATACAATAACCTAAAACAACACAAACACTAACTGTATGAATGAAAGGGGGTGATGACACGTGCAAACAGCAGGGTGATACAAAAACAGTCCAAGACAAGAAACACAATAAATCCAAGGCAAAGTTAATCCAACATCCAAAATCCAAACGGATAATCCAAAATCCAAAGCCAGAGTCCAAAAATCCAAAACCAGAAGCATAAACGAGAAATACAAACATTGACAACCAACATCAAACGATCACCAACAACTAAAACATACAGACAGGGAACTTAAATAGCCAAACTAATCAGTGTGCAACAGGTGAAGACGATTACCAAACAGGAAGTGAACACAGTGAAAACCAAAGACAGCGAACGCATTTCAAAATAGAAGTCCGGACTCCCAACATAGCATAGGAGTCCGGATTGCTTCCCTCCACAATGCATATAGCCCAATAACACTGGTCTAAAATTTTTGGGAAATTATTGACCTGTGTGCTATTTCTTACATATTTTGATTAGATGAATTAGATGAAACATGGGATAAAGATGCTGGTTGGCAAAAGTTTTTAAGATATTTCACGATAAAGATTGTAGACCTGTGTAATAGACCACCTGATTCGTGTGTTGCACCCTTTGTTGTACCGGCATGAATTTGGTTCTAAATGAGTGCCACCTACTGAAATGATGTAAACTTGTCTTGGTGTGCATGTGTTTGCCTCATATTCAAAGCGAATAGCCTTTAGACTGAACTGTTCTTATGTTATGACCATTCCAAAACGTCATTATTCTAAATATAATGGGAATGAATTGCAATGCCAGAGCGGTGTTATTCAAATAATCAAAGAAAAATGAATTCATTGCTTGATACCCTTGATTCCTACCTTGAAACCACCAACCACTAAACCACCAAACAGGCCTGCATTTAGTCACACCTGTAAACTAGACCTTTGTCCTTTTTGCAGAAACTTTTGAAAGCACATATAGCAATAGATATGTTATATAGTATGAGAAAATAGTTGATACAGGCAGCATACAGACAGAGCATATAACACATAACATATACAGACAGAGCAAGCAAAGAAGTATGAGGAAATAGGCAACATGTTTGTGTCTGGATTTAGGGGGTGGGGTTAATGTTAAGTGTTCTCAGTGTGAAGTCAAGCCCTCCTCCACAGATTGCCATTTTGCTCCCACCACTCGTTGTTTCTTCAAAGTAATTATTCTTTCACCTGGACAAGCTCATCAGTGCAGACAAGCACTGCATGTGACTAAAACCCAGAAGTCACAGCCACCTCCAACAAAACAAAAGATACATACACAAATTGTGTGAACTAACAATATCAGTACACAAATTCAGTATTTTTTTAGTATTGTATTGTTTTTTTATTTTTAATTTGTAAATGAATAGAGGTAAATCAGACATGAGATCATACAGTTAGGTATGTCCTTTTGTATGTCCTTCTGTTTCTTACATATCATTGATGCTGTTCTGATGCTCACCTTCTTCGATGGCGAGGACAAACGAAAAGAAACAAACATGTTGTTTGTGTGGACACATGCACACACACGCAAACCTGTCAGGGGGCTGTGTGGTTAATCTTTATGCACTCTGTGACCTCCTTACTGCCAGCCCTGCTAAATATATTATTCCCGTGGGGCTTTCAGTGCTGCTTGGTGTCAGAAATCAATATGTATGAGCCGTGTAGATGGGAATTTCTAATAGATCTCCACGGCCCTGCGCTACTCTTCAATATCTGCCTCGGACTATTAGTGCCGGCTCAGTGGCAGTGAAATAACCGAGATAATCTGTTAAGGTTCCGCTCTTAAGGTGGAACTGCTTTAACAGTTCGTGCTGGTGTTTTCTGCACCACAAATAACCAGACAGACAGTTTCAATGTTGTTTTGCAGATGTCAATCTTTAACGTGAAAATATATTTTTTTGCTTGGGATAAATGAAAACGATATTTGCATCTTTTCTGATTATTGTACACATTTGTTTGAATGGAAATACGTTTATATAAAGAGTTATATAATATCTATATATGCTTATTTTTATATGCTTATATATATTGCTATATATACAGCTCCATGTGTGTTAAAAATTAAATGTCATTGCCCAGTGTGAGCAAACACATAGATATATATATATATATATATACATACATACTTATATGTACTTGCATGTATGTGTGTGTTATTTATGGTGTTGTTGGAAGGGAAATGGGTCATAGTGCTAATTGATCGATTGCTAATGTGAGATTGCTAATGTGATGGTTTGCTGCAGCATTTAACTGTAGTGCACAGCTTCTCCACTGGAAAAAGACACTGAGCTTCAACCAGCAGTCAGGAGACAGAATGGGGGAGGGGACAATTTGAATTGGCGTGAAAGAGGGAGACGGAGGAGGGCGGAAGACTGGCTCAGACAGCGTGAGGTCTCAAGGGAGAGAAAGAGGCTGAAATTATTTCATGGTCATGGGCTTTTTCTCCCTCTCCCTGCATCTCCTATGCAGGACCTGCAAATATAATCTATAGTCATATATCTGCTGTCTTTCACACAAAGGTGATCTCCACGATGCTGTCTGCTGTACTTGTATTTGACTTTTACTTTTAGTGATAGAATATATTTTGTATAAAAGTGCAGAAAATATAGGATCTATTCAATTTAATAATACTTTACTAACAAATAGCATTGGATTTTCTATTGATGTATTGACAGAACTGGTATGTTGGTCTAGTAAACCCAGGACCAAGGATTTAAAACCAGTGTACATAGAATTATTTTTTATATAGCTATATATTATTTATAATAAAACAATCAGGGATGGGAAAAACGGTTTTGCATTGGATCTGCTGTTTTTGAATTAGGAACTGCTAATATCAGTTGTGTGCATAAGTTGTGTGGGAGCGGGGTATAATGTCAAAAAAAAAATTAAACATCAGTCTGACTAATGCAAAAAAAACTTGCACAAAACTTGCACCTATTATTATCAACAAAGCTGTCTCCATCTGAAACATCTCATGTGCCACAAATTTAGTTGGCGGACATCCCATTATTTTGTACATCATGTTGCACTTCAACAACATTGTTTTAGGTGTCAAATTTTGTAAAATAGTCAGTAATCAATTATACAAAAATGAAAAAGCCTACACTTAATACTCAATTGTATTTTTATAGATTTTTCTACAAATTCGTACCAGTCAGTTGATTACCACAAAAACATATTGTTTTAATCATCCCTCAAGTTTATGCTGCTGCTTGTGAACAGTATGCTTTCTCTAGACTAGGGGATGGGGAGGGCCAGTGTCCTGCAGAGTTTAGCTCCAACCCTAATCAAACACACCTGATCCAGCTAATTAGGATTTCCAAAAGGCTATAGTCAGTTGAGTTTTATCAGGGTTTTAGCTAAATCTGCAGGACACTGGCCCTTCAGGAACAAGCTTCCTCCTAGGCTATAATTTATGCAAGACAATTTATGTCAAGCCCCTAATTATGTTACTCCTGTATTTTTTTCAGTTTGGTTCTGTACAAAAAACTAATTCTATAAAAACAATTGGTTTGTCACTATCTGACTATTTTTAATTGTAAAGAATTCTGTTGAAAAATGCAGGCTCAAAAATTGAAAACAATTGCTCAATAGGTCACCAATATCGTTATGTCCTGCTCCAAAATAAAAACAAGTTTCCCCATTAGTTAACAAAAGCCAATGGACAAATAATATCCTTATTTTCAAAAAAATCTGTTAAAATTTTAAGAAAAATTGTAAGGATCATTAATTATGACATTATCATTTTATTATTAAATTAACACGAGCTGCTTTTTTTTGTTCAGTAGGAAGGGTCTGAATTTGGAAAGGAATTAATTTATGTAATTGTTTGTAAATATTTAAATAAAGAGTTTTGATTGAGGGTGTGTAAATGTCTCTCACTCCTGACTTGTTGCTGCTGTTCAAAATGTGTTATCCATCATAGATATGCTGAACAACATTCTTGCCACTAAACAAGTAGTTTGCCAGATAAGAGGCTAAAAGAACAAGTGCCAGATAAGGGGCTAAAAGAATTTTTATTTATTGAAAGTCATTGTGTTTTTAAGATTTTACCATAGAATGCTGATTGATACTGAAATAAGATAAATACACCAAAAGAAGACCAACAAGCAATAAAAGAAGCATGATCTATTCCAAACAATATTTTGTGTTTAATGGGGGTTTAACATAAGGGTGAGTAAATAATGATCTTTTATTTGGGTGGAATTCTTTAAGTCATTATTAAACTGGAAAACTGAAGGATCCATGTCAATATTAAAACAATAGACCAATTAATTGAATTTGGTCTTCAATGTTTTTAATTAAATACGTAGGCTAGTTGTTAAGGCTTTGCTGTGGATTTTTGTGATGCTTTAACCTATTAAAGTATAATACCACTACACTTACCTGAGAAACCTATAATGAAACAAACAATTTTTCCAATCTCCAATGTGATATAGGCAAATCAAAACCCTATGCAATGGAAATGGTTCCTTTTTGGGTTTAGTGCTGTATCATTTGAGGGTCTTTGTTTTTCACAGTGCAGAATTTTGGAACCTAATGTAAATATAGTCACAGGTTAGGCCTATCAATAAATTTAAGTTTAAATCAGTTACAATGTGTTTTGTTCATTAATTTGAATTGATATCATGCACAGTGTAATGGGTTATAATGAAATATAATCTTTGAAATAAAGCTGCAAGCAGCGATGTGGGGTCAAGACCCTAAAGGGGCTGGAAGTGCAATACAGAGCCAGAAGAATGAAAACAACAGAGCCAGAAGAAACAGCAGAAAAGAAACATACGTGAAGAACAAACAGGTTAGCAAGTACAGGTGAGAATGAACTTGAAATGAATAGAAGTTCAGATGAGAAGGAACACAGAATAAAAAGTTTAGTAAACTACTTCACCCACATATAACACAAACGTTATATGTTGCACTAGTACATCCTGAAAGGTTCTGAGCTTGTGGCTTAGTAAGTTATGCCACTCAATGAAGACACATGTTCCAAGCTGGTTGGAGAGGTATTTCTCAGGAATGGTATTAAATATCAAAAATCTGAAAAAAATGGTCCTTATGCTTTGAAATAACAGATGAACAGAATGGAAGAAAATGTCAATTGACATTAACAGAATCAGCATAAACCAGGGAATACAATGACAAATACAATACAAAATTAATTTTAGACAGAGTATTCAAAAATTATAAGCAATTTTGTCAAAAAGTGTTTTATCTAATGAACACTAAGTGAAGCTGCTCTTAAACTTCTCATGTACCTTCAGAACATGCCATGGAGGATCATATCATATCAAATTGTCAAGAAATGCACGAAGAACCCAATCGCAGATAGCGATTCACAAAAAACACTTTATTATAGATAAACAAAAAAAACAAACACCCACTAGGGGGCATTTGTTGGAACAAAGGCAAATGGAAATTCAATACAAAATATAAATAAACGAATATAAACTTAAAGCACAAATAAAAACGGAAAATCAATGACTAAACATATCATCAAAATAAACAATTGTGGGCTTAAACTTAAGACATACAGTACGGTAAACATTACAATGAACACGAATGACACAGACGAGAACAAAACCAACAAGGAAAAAGACAAACAGGTGTGCGAAATAAAACAAACAAGGAAACAAGGGGGCGTGGTCATGACGCGGGGCCGGAGAGCACATGGCAGATGTAAACAAAGCTGAAGCCATGTGCCTCCACATAGAATAAACACCCAGAGGGTGGGTCTAGACTCTGACTCTCAACACCAAAACCAAGAACAGACAGGACGAGTTGGAATCTAGCCCCACACTCTGACATAGAACACAGACTGTGTCAGGATCACACAGACACAGCCCCCCCCCCCCCAAGGGACACACACCAGGCATCCCCCAGACAGACAAACAGACGGACTAGACCAGGCAGAATGGGCAGACAGGATGGGATGGGCAGACAGGATGGGACGGGCAAACTAAAAACCACAGGGGCGTGCAGACAAGAGGACCAGACTGGACAGGAACAAGACATGAGACAAGATGGGTAGAACATTTAACAAGACAGGCACATGCTGGCCAGAGGGAAATCACGAGGCACCAAAGCAGACACAGGAGGCACTGGGACGAACCCTGGAGCGGACCCTGAAGCAGCAGAGACGGGCACCTTAGGCACTTGGGAGTGTCCGTCGGAACAGAAACCCGGCACGCTGGCCAGAGGGAAATCCCGAGATGCCGAAGCAGACAGGAGATGCCAGGATGGACCCTGGAGCAGATCCTGGAACAGCAGAGGCGGGTGTCTTAGGCACTTGGGAGGCGGGTGCCTTGGACACTTGGGAGTCAGGCACCTTGGAGGCGGGTGCCTTGGACACTTGAGAGGCGGGCGCCTTGGACACTTGGGAGGTAGGCGCCTTGGAGGCGGGCGCCTTGGACACTTGGTCCGACCCACACTAAATTCCCTTTCGGTGAGCGCCAATGCACTATCCGCCACCCCTCACACATCCACCACTAAATTACCTATCATCAGTTGACCATATCAACTACAGCTTTAATAGACTCTGGAGCCGCCAGCAACTTTATGTAACATGAATTTGCTCATCAACATGATCTGATTTTAAAATACCTAAAAGTAATAGTATAAGGAATAGTTTGTTATCTTAGCAACAACTGGCTTAAAAACATTTTTTGGGTGAAAATACTAACGTGTCTAAGACTTTTGCACAGTACTGTATAAAACGACCTAAAAGTACCAATTGATAAACCATGTTTGCAATTTTATATACTTAATTCAAAGGGGATAGAGCTTAAATAGATTCAAGCACAGTCTGACATTATTCTGCAAATCCTAGTCATTAAGATTAGTGGATGCAGACTTTTAATTTACATTGTTCTGTAAACAAGCAAACGTCACCAAAACTGTTGGTCTGTTGATCTGTTGACCTTGTTGAAGACCTCTGCTATAGGTACTAACTAATTTTTGTTTAACCAAAAAATAACCTACTTCGTATAGATGGTGACATACAAGTGGGGATGTCCAACTTTACATACAATGGACTTAAACATCTGCCCTTTACAGCAGATTTAGTTTACAAACTCATAGTTATGACCTATAGATGACTTTCATAGAGAATAATCAATACTAAAATTGTACTAACATTTGTAAAATTCTTTGTGCACCATCTGTCGCATATCTTCGTTTTTTTGTTCATTTTGAGTTAGACGTGAACAGCAACAGAACTGACCGGATTATTGAATCAGCTTATTTTATGACATTGCTATCATGTCTTGAAGTAGGTGTCAGCTTCTTTAATTCGAATTATGAATATATATATTCATAATTATATAAATATATATTTTAATAAAAATATAATATATATATACTAGATATATTCAGCTCTGAGTCCATGTCAATTCTGGGCCAGTAACTGGTGTTTTTTACAAGCACAAGTCAATTGATAATACATAATATTACAAGATGTTCAAAATTAAACAATTATGGGTGCAAACTATGCAAGTAATTCTTTTCAGTTCCACACAGGTAGCTAAGGAGTTACATCCAACAGTAAGACCTCTCTATATGGATTGTGCTTTGCATTTAAAACCTGCTAAAAAACCAACAGAACTGTGGTATAAATTATAAAACATTATCATAATATATTCACATGTTGTACTAGTAGCCTAATTAACCCATCAATAATGTGAATAGCAGTGTGATAATTAGCAAGAACAGATTTACCAGACTGAAAATGACGGCTGCAAAGACATAGTAGTTGGGCCTTTCACTATTTTGTTGTTGCCTTTGCCTTTTAAGATCAGTGGCAAGTCTGCCTTGGACATCATCTCCATATTGCCTACTCTTGGAGACACAAAATAGATGTTATGGAGGAGGCCGCCGCTCCGCTGCCTCCTCCCCGCTGCCTCCTCGCCGCCAGAGGGAGCCTTCACCAGAGTATTAACTGGTAATTCGAACAACAATTCCCATGTTCCCCGTGCCTAGGGCTGATTACTTCCTAATCCCAATTATCCCAGCTATATAAGCCCCGGACTTTCATGAACTCTTTGCGATGTCTTGTTTGCCCAGTCAAAATTGTGTCAGAGTGTTTTTCCTTGTTGTTTACCTGGTTTTGTTTGGATTGTCTAACGTATTTGATTGTTTGCTGCCTGCCTCTTGATTTTGGCATTGGACTACGTTTACGATTGTTTACGAGTCTCCTTTCAACCTCCGGTAAATGTTGCTTCAATTTCTAATAGTCAGAGTAATGTTATTCGAATTCCTCTCTCACTAACCTTTAATAATACAACCATCACCACATCTGTTTAAAATAGATTCGGGAGCGGCAGCCAATTCCATTTCTCTAGAGTTCGCTCAAAAGAACGATATTACATGAACTCTCTGTCCTTTCTCTTTAGAAGTGGAAGCGCTAGATGGTCGACCTCTAGGAATAGGAAAAGTGGAGCACCAGACCAAAAGCATACAATTTCAAATAGGCGTGCTCAATTTTAAAACGCTACAGCTATATGCCATCTCTTCACCCAATCACACAATTGTTCTGGGTCTGCCCTGGCTGTGCTCACATGAACCAGTTATTTCTTGAGGTGAAGGTAAGATTATTCGGTGGGGAAAGACCTGTCATAATTATTGTTTGAATAAAGTTTTTCCGGTCTCTAAGCCCCCTACTGTAGCCAAGAACTCTCCAACTTCTCAATATAAAATCCTGTCAGAATACTAAGATTTAACTGTGGCTTTTAGTAAACAGAAAGCCCCACAATTGCCTTCCCATCGCGTTGTAGACTGCGCAATTGATTTGATTCTGGGCGCAAATCCTCCTAAGGGCCACATTTTTCCCCTCTCTCAGCCACATTTTTATCTCTTCTCAGAAGAAGAGTTAGCGAAAGGTTTCATCTGCCCGTTCAATTCAAAATAAATTTTTCACTAAGTTAGATTTAAGAAGCGCTTACAACCTGATCAGGATAAGAGAAGGAGACAAGTGGAAAATGGCTTTCTCCACTTTTAGGGGGCATTATGAGTATTTGGTAATGCCTTTCGGGTTAGGTAATAGCCCATCTTTCTTTCAATCTTTCATGAATGACATTTTCTGTGACAAGTTAGACAAATGGATTATCGTGTATATAGATGACATTCTGATCTACTCTGAGTTGTTTGAAGAGCATGTAGAACATGTCTGTTGTGTCCTAAAAGGTTTAATTGAGAACAACCTGTATATGAAAGGGAAAAATATGAATTTCATATCACTAACACCACTTTTCTCAGATACATGATAAGTCAGGAGGGAGTCGCTATGGATGACAAGAAGGTACGAGCCGTAACAGATTAGCCTCAGCTCAGAACAGTAAAAGAACTTCAACACTTCTTAGATTTCGCTAACTTTTATCGACGCTTCATTCAGGGTTTCAGTTCGTTAGCGTCACCACTAACCTCACTTACTAAACGTCACTCGGGCAAATTATTGTGAAACGGTGAAGCAAGCAGGGAATTCGCAGATCTAAAGATTCGTTTTACTACTGCTCCCATTTTTCGCCCAAACCCCTGAAATGCCCTTCAAAGTCGAGGTCGACGCCTCCAATCACGGTGTGGGTGCTATACTGTCACAACGACATGGTTTAACACCCAAAATGTAACCCTGCGCTGCCCTCTCCCGTAAACGCTTATCAGCAGAGCGCAATTACGACGTCGGAAACCGCGAACTGTTAGTTATAAAATTAGCTCTTGAAGAGTGGAGACATTGGTTCGAGGGGGCTCTACACCCTTTTACCATTATAACGGTGTGAAATGACTTCCCTGGCATTTAAAATAAAAACATCGCAAGCCAAGGTTGGGGAGCGGATAAGCAGAGAATCGCTCGTTTATTAAACAAAAACACAACAAAACAATCAGCGCGAGGGCTTTTCAGCTTCCTACAAAACAGTCAGTCTTTCTCCGGTTGCCCTCTTTTCCTTCGCTCGCTCCTCAACGCCCTCGTTCTCCTGCAGCCCACATTTTAACCTGTCTCTCGACTCACTGCAAAACGAAAACAGCTGTTAGGAATAATTACGAGGGAGGCATTTCTCTTAACCATTTCGTCTCCAGACCCTACTCTCCGCCGGCAGCAGCGTTGAAACCACGCCCCACTTTCCACATACCCCCACTGCCTGACTCAGGTCAGGGAGCCATCCGGCCTGCACCAACTCCCCCCCATTTTTCCATAGGCCAGTGGTCCATAGGCCAGTTGAAATTTTAAGGGTTGTAACGCCAAATACCAACGGGTGATCCGGGCATATGTATCTTTTATATGGTGGAGCCATTGGAGTGGGGCATGGTACGAACAGAGGGTGAAAGCCCGGTCCAGCAGGTAGTATCTAAGAGTAAGGACCGCCCACTTGATAGCCAAACACTCCTTTTCAATGGTGCTGTAATTAGTCTCTCTTATTAAGAGCTTTCGACTAATGTACAGCACCGGGCGCTCCTCACTCCCCACCATCTGGGACAGGACTGCTCCCAGCCCCCTGTCCAATGCTTCCGTCTGCAGGATAAAAGGGAGAGAGAGAGTGCAACAATGGCCCGCCACACAGTGCAGCTTTAACTAGGGTAAAAGCCTGTTGGCACTGCTCCGTCCACTGGACCGGGTCTGGAACTCCCTTTTTAGTGAGATCAGTCAAGGGGCTGGTGACTTCCAAATAATTTGGGACGAAACGTCTGTAATAGCCAGCCAGACTCAAGAACTGCCTCACCTCCTTTTTGGTCTTAGGACATGGGCAGGTCGCGATTGCTGCGGTTTTGTAAATTTGGGGCTGCACCTGTCCATGTCCCAAGTGTTATCTCTGTGGAAACAGGGGGCAGACACAGACAGGTTAAAGGGCTTGTGGTAATGTGTAGACAAGAATAGCTGCACCATCATTAGTTTAGCAAGTAAAATATTTGAAGGTTGAATGAAGGCAAAAAATCTTTGAGGGAATGAGGTCATGCTGATTGATAGTAATGTGATAGTGATGGCACTGATAGACAGGTATATTTGTAAAAGGTGAAGATGTGGAGCAATGTGTCCTTTGATTTTGTAAATTGGACAAATGCCCTTATTCTAAGAGATTATTCAGATGTTTTTTGTTAAGGACTGTTTGTGTGGTGTTGTTTTTTTGCCTCACAAAACAAATTGCAATCATGAAACAAAGTAAAAAACGTGTTTAGATCACATCAAGAAAATGGCAATAACATGTTTGCAAAATGTTGTCTAATTGGTAAACCTTTTAATATTTTTCTATGAGGTATGGTTGGCCTTTGAGCCCAAGCATTTTTATTGGCAGTGGAAGAGGTGAGATGTATGGAAGGTCAGGTCCAGTTTAATTGAAGATTATCTGCTTATTTATTCAAACACAGTCAAAGCTAAATGACTTCAGGTAAAAAAGCAGACATTTTCAAACTGTGGGGTTCAGTGCTTTACTCAATTAGAGAGTTATCCCTGGCAGCAATTCCAATTATTTCACAGCTAAACATGAACTGCATAGAACATTACTGTTTTTGCTGCCTTTTACCCACAACTGGTTATAACTGTTAGGTCAAAATTATAGTTATTGAATTATTAAATGTTATATTAGTTAACATAACAATTAGCCTCTTCTGAAGTGAAATCTTAGTGCTTTTATCTAATGCTTCTTGCGAAGCATTGACCGTCCCGTAATTAATTGCTGTTAATTGTTATTTCTCTGTCTCCAATTATCTTTCATTGCAAAACTTTTAGGTATTTTTATTGTGTACATTTTGTGTATTGTGTGTATTTTATGGTATTATTGCAAATCCCTTATACCCCTGTCCCATAAGATGTTATCTTTCTATGTGCCATGTCCATGTAAGCTGGAACAGCATATCTTGCTTAATATAATATCTATCATCTATCTTGTTAATTGACTACATGCCGCATAGTCTCAGACATAGATACTGTTTTAGTTGGTGGTCTGAATACATTACTCTCTCATAGGTTTGAGCCTATTTTTCATTTTTCATCGTATTTTTCATTATATGTAAAGCTGCTTTGAAGCAATGTAATGTAAAAAGTGCTATATAAATAAAATTGTATTAAATGGAATAGTGATTTTTTATTTGAAATTGACAAAGGTCAAATTACAATATAATGAACCCTAATTTTTTTTATTCCCAAAATTGAAAACATATTCATTATAGAGGTATGTTAAAGTAATTTAGTGTATGTTGTAGCTGTACTAAATGTATTATGTTGCATGGATATGTAAAGTGTGTTTTCAAACATTTCCGTCTTCATGTAAGGCACTTATGTAATCCCATACACAAGTATCGTACAGGTTTATGCTCTTTATTTTTATTCTTCATACCATCTTCGGGACCTTGGGAAGGTACATTTTTTGCACTCTGTACGTGCAAAAAATGTGTACTCATACTGTACACTTTGTACCCTGGAAAGTCTATGAGGGACCTAGTTCTATGAGGTCTTAAATGCTTCAATTGCTAAGATACAATGTTCTTTATAGGATTTTGCCAATTTTTTAAAATTTTTGTTACATTTTGTAACAAACAACAAAATGGAAAACAGCACTGTACCCATGCAGGAGTTCAAAATATGAGAGCCCAGTCAGAAACAGAACAAGAAGTGAGGCAAGTGAGGATTTGATTTAGCTTAAGCGATATGCTCATGCAGAGGAAACAGCGAAGGTCAGCATACCACCATCCCCCACTTCCCAATCCCTCCCTTTCTGCACCTCTCTCTTCTCTATCTCTGTGTATTTCCTCCCCATTTCATGCATAGACGTTTTGACAAACAGTTTTATCTGTATGTCATATTTCTTCCCTGTTTTAATCAAACAGTTGGGTGGCAGGCTGACTGGCAAGCAGATTAGAATCACTATTGATCTGATTGGATGGAAGTATCCACACATGTGTACTCCTCTCATCTCCTCTGCATTTAATATATTTACACAGTGTAGTGGTTGAGACAGATCAGACACAATAACTAATTATATTTCATTAATATAACTAGACATACTGAACTTCATCCAACAAGCAAACTAAGCTCTGATGTGCCTGTAGAACTACACTCAAACTGTAATTAACACCCAGATGCAGCACAAGGGCTTCAGTGACCATAGCAACCCATAAGACAGCATCAAGATAACACTTTATACAACCCAAAGGAATTAAAACAAAGGAATTCTCTTTCATTGTGTAATTTTCAGATATTGCCTAATATGATATTGTAGTTATTACCGGTTCAGTCAACCCTTTATTCATAAACCAACTATAAATCTAGTATTAGTTTTATTAATTATATATTTTACACATATTATTTGTAATAATACTATCACAGAGGAGACTCTGGTTCCGTCTCCTCCGCGCCAGCAGAGGGATCCCTCGCCTAAATACTGACTTCACTCTCTAGGACTACATTTCCCACTGTTTCCTGCCTGTTTACCGCCAGCCTTTGATTAATGGATTATCTATACCATGTATAATTGTTTACTGCCTGCCCAGACCCCTGCCTGGATATTGTTATTGTTTAGCCCTGCCTTCGTTATTGGTGTTTACTTGTTGCCGATTACCGCCTGTCTGACCATGATTTCATAAAAATGCTGCATATGGATCCCAACGCCTCCGATCCTTAATTATAGAAGACTTTGCCACTATACGATCCAGCAGCAATCGCGCAACCCTGTGCTAAAATATCTATCCAAGCCAATCAGCTTGCTATGCACCAGCTTCAACTTGCTCTGTTGACTACACTCACTGAGGAGCTGGTACAGACGCTATAGGGATTGTAAGGCCTTCTTGTTACAATGCTCTTTGTTTGTAGATCAACAACCTGCATTATATTCTACCGAGTCCAGCCGTATAGCTTTCGTTTGTTCTCTGTTATCTGGCAAGGCATTGGATTGGGCCCTCGCTGTGTGGGGGCTCGAGGGTTACGTCTGTCCCACATTTAATAAGTTACTTCAACAATTCCGAGAAGTTTTTGAACACCCAGCAGAGGGTAAAAGCCCCAGTGAACAACTACTTATGCTCTCCCAGGGCCGAAGCACTCCTGCCGAGTACACTCTTCACTTCCGCACTCTGAGAATGGGTGGAGGATACCCTTAAACTAATATTTCATAAAGGACTCACCGTAGAATTACAAGCCAACCTGGCCTGCCAAGATTAGGGATGGAGCCTCACTAACTCACTAACTTTATCGAGTTCAAATACCAAGTTCATCTCTGCTTCAACCCAGAATGGAGCATCCCACTAGTCAAGAGATCATGCAACTGGGTTACACTCACCTGTCTCCTAAGGAATGCGAGAAAAGGGTAGTGATGCATATCTGCCTGTACTGTGGTCAATCCGGTCATCTCAAAGCCACATGTCTGGTTTGACCTTCCTCAATCCATCTTCCGGTAAATTTTACCTTCTTTCCAACCTTGAATCTTACCAGTTTCACAGTAAACATAGAAATTGTCACATCTGTGAACACAGTAACTGCTGTAGCTCTTATTGACTCAGGGGCAGCCGGTAATTTCATGTCACAAGAATTTGCTCAATTGAATAACATTCCAACCATTGACCGACTGTAATACGCCTTTAACAGTGGAGGCGATAGATGGAAGACCCTTGGGGTTAGGGAGGATTCAACACCAGACCAGGGAGATCCACCTTTGTATAGGTGCTCTCTTCTCCAAAACCATTCAGTTTTATGTAATTTCTTCTCCCCAGCTTGCCATCATCCTTGGTCTTCCCTGGCTACGCTTGGATAAAAAGTTATTTGTCCCAGTAGATCCTTTCAAGTGTCTAATAAACAAAGATTCCCCAGTCTCCCCTGCCTTCTGAATATGCTGATTTAATAGAAATGGTTAGTGAGCAGAAGGCCTCTCAATTGCCCCCTCAAAGAGAAACTGATTATGCTATTGATCTCATAGCGGGTACCATGTCTCCAAAGGGTAAAATATTCCCCCTCTCTCAACCTGAGTCGGAGGCCATGAGATCCTATATAAAAGAAGAATTAGCAAAGGGCTTTATTCGACCGTCCAATTCTCCTGCTTCGCCCGGCTTCTTCTTTGTCTAGAAGAAGAATGGGGGTCTGCGACCATGCATTGATTATAAAGGCTTGAACAATGTCACTATAAAATTTCGCTACCCACTCCCATTGGTCCCGGTAGCCTTAGAGCAGTTACGTCAGGCAAAGTTTTTCACTACGTTAGATCTGCGCAATGCTTATAATCTAGTTATCAAATTAAGGAGGGTAACAAATAAAAAACCTTCCTCTCCACCACTAGCGGCCATTATGAGTATTTAGTCATGCCCTTCAGACTAGCTAACAGTCCTGCAGTCTTTCAGTCGTTTATGAATTACATATTCAGAGATATGCTAGAGAGGTGGGTCATTGTACATTGTACATTGATGACATCCTCATTTATTCTAAGACCTTGGAAGGACACATCCAACACATTAGAGCCGCTCTTAAGCATCTAATTCAACATTAACTGTATGTTAAGGAGCAGAAATGCGAGTTCCATCTTACCAGTATCTCCTTCCTGGGTTATATCATTAGTCAGAAGGGGGTGGCCATGGACAAGAAGAAATTAAAGACAGTAACCTTTTGGCCTCAGCCCAAGATGGTTAAGGAATGGCAATGATTCTTGGGTTTTGCAAATTTTTATCGTTGCTTTATCTGGGGTTTCAGTTTAGTGGCGGTACCCCTACCTCTCTCACTAAACAGACCCCACGCATACTAAAGTGGACTTCTGAGGCCAAATGTGCATTCTCTGAATTAAAGACAAAATGAATTAAGAAAAAACTCAGCTTACAACTGATTAAGAATTGCTACTGGTGACCCTCTCTATCCGCAGACACTATTGCATTTGTACAGAACTGTTCAGTTTGCCAAACATCCAAGACACCCAAACAACTTCGTCTGTTACAGCCACTACCCACCCCTTGCTGCCCCTGGTCTCACATTTCAATAGATTTTATCACCGACTTGCCAAATTTACAAGGAAACACCACTATCCTGACCGTTATTGATCACTTTTCCAAAGCCTGTTGTATCATTCCCCTCCCTAAACTTCCCAATGCTCTTGAGACTGCTGAGGTTTTATGTAACTTTGTTTTTTTATTTTATGGCCTTCCAGAGGACACTGTATCTGACCGGGGACCTGAATTTACCTCTATGTATGGTATACTGCATTTTTATGGTCTGCATTTTTTAAGCACCTGTGGGTCAACATAAGTTTAACTTCGGGTTATAACCTCCAGTCTAATGGGCCAACCAAGCGCCTAAACCAGGAGATCACCCAGTTTCTGTAGTCAAACTGTCAGCAACTTCAGAATGACTGGAGTATGCACAGAAATCACTAGGTAAACCTGCCATGGGCATGACTCCATTTAAGTGTGTGCTGGGTTTTCAACCTCTGCTATTCCCCTGATCCGGTAAACCTACCGAGCTTCCAGCGGTCGCGGAATGGTTACAACACTGTGAAGAGATCTAGAATCGGGCTCACACACACCTTCTCCATGCTGTTTGCCATCAGACTCTTCACACCAATCGTCACAGACATCAGGGTTCAGCCTACACGCCAGGCCAGTGGGTTTGGTTGTCAACCAAACTCAACCCAAGGTACGTACAGGGGTTGGACGAAGAAACTGAAACACTGGCCAATTTAGTGTTGGAGGTTTCATGGCTAAATTTGACCAGCCTGGTGGCCAATCTTCATTGATTGCACATTCCACCAGTAAGAGCAGAGTGTGAAGGTTTAATTAGCAGAGTAATAGCACAGTTTTGCTTAAAATATATTGCAATGCACACAACATTATGGGTGACATATCAGAATTCAAAAGAGGACAAATTGTTGGTGCACGTCTCGCTGGCGCATCTGTGACTAAGACAGCAAGT
>JAZGTJ010004283.1:0-23424 GCA_036877575.1 Botia almorhae | reverse complement strand
GAAAGGATCCAGGATGTCATCAGCTGGGCCCAGGAGTGGACCTTGGGACTATAGCTTTTTCCTGGAACCCTTCCTGAAGCTTTCCTGTAGCTTAGGGGTTAGAGCATGGCGTTAACAACGCCAAGGTCATGGGTTCGATCCCAGGGATTGCACATACTCAATGTATAGTGATCAATGTGTAGTATAACGCAATGTAAGTCGCTTTGGATAAAAGCGTCTGCCAAATGCCTAAATGTAAATGTAAATGGAACCCACCGGTTTAAGCTAGAAAACATGGAATTGGAAAAAATGCCGAAATAATAAGTTGGTAATAAAGGTTTGAAATTAACAGCATATATTTGCTGGACAATTGAACAAATACCTAGGACTGAGTTTCCTGCATAACTGAAGGTCCTGAATGGACAGTCACACTCTTTAACTGTGTCAAAGCGTTGAGCATCAATAATAGCAAATGGCCATGAACAAGATTCCAGACTTGGATGCTCCTACATACCCAGTGGTCCACAGCAGGTGCATCCAAACACTCACCAAACCAAGGTAAAAAAGGAGGCTGAAACCTCCAACCACACTGAAAGGGAGTCATCCCTGTGGAAGGTTTCCGTAGAACTTTATGAATGTACTTCGCCTTAAGGAGGAAGCAGCTCCAGTCATCCTGGTTGTTGCCACAGTATGTTCATAAATGTCTCGTTTCCTTGCTGAGGGCTTCCACTTGGCCATTTAATTGTGGGATGGTAGCCGAAGGTAAGAGTAATATTGATGTTCAGCTGTTTGCAAAAGGTTTTCCAGAATTGTTAGATAAGACAAAAACCATGATCAGAAACAATATCCTCAGGAAGATCATAAACCTCTACCATAGAGCCTCTAATATCTCCAGAGCAGTGGAGAGTTTTTTATGGGAAATCATGTGGCAGGCCTTCAAAAAAGCTGGTGTTGAATGTCAATGACTACCCACATGGTTATGTTACAAACAGAATATTTCTAGTCTCACTAGGATGTCTGTAGCACAACAAAGTATGGGCCGGGTATGACTCGGGTGACTTGAATGACTCGGGTATGTAGAGGACTGAAGTAGTCTTACTCTTGGGGCTGGGTGGTTAGGGTCAACCATTCTATAGCTTCCATCAGATTTCTGATTCTCTGGGATGGGTGCGGAGTAACACCATTATTGGTATGGCGTGTCCCCTGGGCTCCCCAGAGCAAGACACAGGTACTTCGCTCCCCCAGAGCTCGGCCTAGCCTTTATACAGTTGGCCCAGTAGCACGCTTGGATGGGGCGCTGTCACTAGCTTGGGAGCCATGTTTGAATCCTACGTTGAACAGCTCCTTTTGTATATAGTATGGTATATAGTATATAGTATATGAGCAGGTCTTTCACTATAGATGGTCCTCACCTCTTCTTAGAGCTAGGTCAAAGGACAGCATTCAGAGTACAGTTATACAGTGGCTGGAGCCATCTATCTGCTATCTCCCCTACAATGTCAGTCCTTGAGGCTGAGTGTGTCTTGGACCCTCACTACTAAGGGTTCCATGCTCTTTACACAGCTGGCTCAGTTGCACAGTTTTTTTTTAAAGACATTACATATGTAATGTATGTAACTTTGTCATTCCCTATATTGTAAAACCAGGAGCTCATTTCCTCATTTCCTTTCTCAGGGAACTGAGGTTGCATATGTAACCAAGAGACTTTCTTTAAATATAGACTTTCACTGGTTGATTTCTTTGTTAGTTCTATAGTGTGTCAGTGCAGTCAGGGGTAAAGTAAGAGTGGTTAAAAGTGTGGTGCACATTAAAGCATTTGTATTGATCCTTTTTCAAATTGGGTCGGGGGAGTGGGGCGGGAGTGAATGTGATCATTTTTAAATGTGTTATTATGGACAAGCCTTGAGTCATGGTAGATCAGAGTATTTGGGCAGCATGTTTGCAGAATTTAAACAGTACTGACTGGTGATGTTTTACATATTATAATGAATAAAAATTGTAGCAGTGATAATGCTCATGCTGTTGCAAGAAATACATGTGTTTAAATTTTACTTTTGTAAGTCAACTTTGGTAAACATCTGCAGCAGCTGTTCATCATGGGTGTTCAACACTGCTGTTTTCAGGAAGAGGTTTCCAAACAACTAGAAAAAATAAGAAATAAGCTGTGTAAATCAGTGAATTCAGGTGAATTCAATTTTACTTGACTCAACTTTATTTATACATCCCTTTTAAAACTACAATATGTACTAAAGTGCTGTACAGTATACAATACTTAGAAGCAATAACAATAAAAACAGTGAAAACAAATACCAAAGACAAATAATATACAATTTTAAGAACGTTTCCCATAAAATCAAAATTAAGCTCATATAAATGCTATTATATTCCTCAAAACTTTTAGCACATATGCTAAAAGTTTTCTTTTTAATAAATGTACAGACATTTCTTAAATTCTGTGTTCACTTTGTCATTATGGAGTACTGAGTGTAGATGAATGTAAACGATTGGAATATTAGGCTGCAGCATAACAAAACTGAATAAAGTGAAGGGGGTCTAAACACTTCCTAAATGCACTGTATATTCTTTTGTGATCTGTAGGTGTTCGGTTCAAAAGGACTGCTCTAGCAGCACACTGGCCCGGTCTTGGATTAGCACAGGGGATGGTGTCCAGCAGTGTCCCTCAATAACCATCACCCCTTCAGAAATCAGCCGCTCCTCTAACATCACGGTATTCTGCATTAACACACATAAAACACAGATAGTAAACATGGTCCTGGAAAATGCTAAAGGTTTAATTCATGTAACTGTGCACTACTTTGTACAGCAATGTGCTTTAGCACTTCACCCACAAATTAAAAGGAACTGTTAGCTGAGTCAGTCTCAGGTCAAAATCTTGACCTCAAACATCAGCCAACCTGCATTCCTTATATAGATAATAATTCTATACCTCATATCCAACAAATTACCATTCATATTAACAATAACATAAAGAAGACTACACCCTTAAAAATAACTGCTAAACAATGCCATAGAAGAACCATTTTTGGATGTATGGTTCCATAAAGAACCTTTATTATCCAAAGAACCTTTCTGTTTCACAAAAGTTATTTGAAGTGAAAAAGGTTCTACAGACTATAAAAGGATAACAAAGAAATTGTACTTTTACCTTTATTTTTAAGAATGTATATTAGGCTCAAATAGTTTATTATTACTAAATTCAAAACCTACTAAGACATTTTTTCACATTTGATTTGGTACCACTATTAAAGATTATTGTGTTAAGGAAATTTGAAGATTTTGTGTTCTGGAAGATACTCCCAGCTGTTGATTATTCTGTTCAGAGGAAATGAGTCTTCAGCCCAAACAGGAAACAGGAAGCAGGCGCCACTGTAAGGAAGTCTACCATCCTGATGACAATTGAGCTCAATGTAGCATGTGATAGCAGAGATTTACTTGGCTAGATGAATGTCTGTGAGAAAAGATTACTGGAAGATTTTCATGAGAAGTCTTTTATTTCACAAGTTTTCAATTAAAGTTCAAGAAAAGATTTTTGCACAATGAAAATCCATAATCACTGTCTCACATTGATTTTAATGTGTGTGTCGTGTATGTCTGTTGGCTTGCATAGAACCATGAATTGCTGGGTGAATCTCACTGAAACAAAGCAAATAAACAGATTTTTTTTTAATAAATAGACAGTTTTAAACATGACCCAGACATGTTCTTGACAGGTTTCGTGAGATTCATCATAATGCTAAGGCAATCGTTTTGAAAAAATGGATTAGAAAATGAGAAGTAACATTAAGAAGTCATACTCTCATTTTTCTGTCTTTCTGTTTGTCAGGATGTGGGTGTTCTAATCAATGGAAGTGTCCCAGATCTGCAAGGTCTTGAGGTGGAATGTGATTATGGGGTTGGCATAGCTACAAATGCAACTGTGCATCTGGACTATGGCACTACTCAAATCCAGACCTGCCCTTTACCCCCTCCTGACATGTATCCTGCAATCCCTTTTGGCAAAAGTATGTACAGAACACGCACAGTTGTCAAAAAGCACATTAAAAGTTTAAGCAAGCTATTCTGAACCGTTATTTAAATGATTAAACTGTTATGTACTGTGAATATTCTATGAAAAATCTGCTTGTTCGTACTTCATATTTATCTTGTCTTATTAATCTTAATGCAAAACATGGGTTTTACTTATGCATTGTAGTTTGTACTTGTATTTTTTAAAGGTCCAGAAGAAAACACTTCATGATAATTATGGATAATGGAGTTTTAATATTTTAGTTTATAGCTTCAGCTCAGTTTGTTTTTCATATTCAGCTTAAACTAAGATTTTGTTGAATTTGTCCCTATTTAGATCACATCACTGTCCCTGTGACGATCAAAGTAAATGGTGTTTCTGTTGTTTTTGGAAGCTTTATAATTTATGAGTGTGAACGGACTGGGCTAATTCACTTCAAAACTGCGTGAGTAGAAAACACACACCAGTGTCTAACCCAGATCAATAAACTTGAATTCTGTATTTATAAACTTGTTTCCTCATGGAGACCTCAAAAATGTTGCCACAAGGTTAAAATATACTGGTATTACATATTACTTGATGTAGGGAATACCAGGACACTATTAGGTAATAGGATTAATTAGGATTACTATTAGTACTGTTTGTGTGTTATTAGTCTAGTCAGAATGTGTTTGTCTTAGCTATAATTTAATAGAGACATGGAGATAAGACCACAATTAATGAGTAATCAAAAAAGTCCGAAGATTTCACAACAGTTGACTTACAATACAGTAGGATGTCAATATTTTTTAATGCAGAATTTTTATATATTTCCTCTAAATAGATGTGCACTAAATTAGCATAGTAAATTGACAGCACTACAGGTATTCAGAATGTAATGTCTAATTATACTGTCATAAAGGCCAATCCTACATGCAGAACATGAATAATTCATTTTCAAATTTTAAGAACTATTAATAAGTTTAGTTGTGCTGTAGTGTGTATGAGTTCATTTACATGTAAGCATTTACAGCAATTTGACACCATGAATGTGATAATAAGCTCAGTGCCACAAGAGAGGCAGTGCAATGCAACATCACATCTATAAAATTATCTTCTTTATCACCTTTGACACATGCCCTTTGCAGCACAATCTCTTTGCACAACGCTATATATTTATATATTATATATCTTAATGTTCAGCTATAGTTGATATTTTTATCACTTAAATCACATCTTGGATAATAAAAAAAAAATTAAACATTTTCCTTAAAAAAGCTTGAACATAACTCTACATCCCTGTTTCATTTAGTATATGCAAATTTATTATTTTGTCAATTAGTCTGTGCCTTGACTGTGTTTCATCAGCTGGTTGCGGTGATTGGTTACATATGTAACCTGGTTCCCTGAGACAGGGAACGAGACACTGCATCAGCTTGACGCTATGGGGAATGCGCTTTAGGTGTCCCTGTGTCTGAACACGTGTAAAACCAGGCCTATTTATAGGCAAGTTTCAGGTCATGTGACATAGCATTGCATGCCACAAAGCCTTTAAAAGGTGCCTGCAAAATATGTCATCTGCTTAAGTATGCAGAATGGTCATGCGGGTGAGACTGAAATGTGGTGAAGCGACGCAGCGCTTTGTTCCCTGTGACGTTCCCTTTTGACAGAACTCAACGCTGTGTCAGCTTGACGCTATGGGGAAGTAATACCTACTACACCACAGTGAGGAAAAGCCTGCCCCAGATGCTGTGAATTAAGGTACAGAACATAGGAGCAGAGTTAGTCTTGTCAACCCAGGAGGACCTGAGTGTCTGTAGTTGAATTCAAGTCTTGACTATAAAATCTAATAAATGTGTGCGGAGGGGACCAACCTGCCGCAGCACAAACATCACTTAGGGATGCTCCCCTAGACTGAGCCGTAGATGATGCTATACCCCTGGTAGAATGGGCTCTAATGCCCAGAGGTGACACTAGGTCACAGGTCTTATAGGCCAGGGTAATAGCATCTGTGATCCAGTTGAATAATTTAAGGAATTTAAGAGCTGGCTCCCCTCAGGGGTGATCTTTGGCCAAGGGTTTTGGTTTCCAGATCTCTGGCTGTGGGTAAAAGATCGACCCTCGAGCCTGGGATAGAAGGTTCCTTCGGACTGGGAGCTCCCAAGTAGTTCTGTCCAGGAGAGACATTATGTCTGAGAACCAAACCCGGGTCAGCCAAACTGCATTACTAGAAGCAGCTGAACCCTGGTTAAGACTCAACAGGGCCACAGTCTGTATACTGCCATAGAAACTAGGAGGATGGGAGGCAAATTAAATTCTGTACCCTCTCTCTACTGTTCTTAGCAGCCATGGGGACAAACTGGGCAGAAGCTTCCATGCTGCCAGGAAGTTCAAGAGAGGTAACATCCTGTCTATCTGGCCAGTCTCTTGAAACAGAGGACTGGCAAGAGAAGTCTGGACAGATGAATCGTCGGGTGCTTCTACCCCCTGAAACACCTGAGGTGGCAAGGAAAGTAGAAGGTCCCGCTGGGGGCTCCAAGAGGGGTTTGGCACAGTAAGATGGTGTGCACGGTGACCTCCTTTGGTGGGACTGGCCCCCAGTATGCTGCTGCTGAAGTCAGGTGTTCTTTTTCTCAGCCTTTGAGGAGATTATGGTCCTCAGATTGAATCTCCTCTTTGGCTGTGAGGCCTGTGTAGGCTGCTCAGTCCCGTTAGACCTCTGAGGGGGAGCTCGAGCAGCGCACTGGCTTTCTGCTGCAGCCTATAAGCAGCTAAGGACAAAGATGAAGAAGCAGAGCTGGACAGACCACCTGACAGAGCTCACTGCGTCGCCGAACAGAGCAGCAACCAGGGTTTTCAAAAGGAAAGCTTTGTTCCTGTCTCAAATGCCCCACAGGTTGAGCCACAGATGCCTCTCCATAGCCACCAAGGCAGCCATAGGACAGCCGATGTATCGGGTCGTCTGCTTTGTAGCATGGAGGGTAAGATATGTGGCTCTGCAGAGCTCCTAAACGGCGTCTGGTTCTAACCTCCCACCTTGGAGCAGGTTAGCCTGCAAAACCACCATGGTGTGCAGTGATGCACCAGCCTGACAAGCTGCCGCATAAGACTTGCCCAGGGCAGAGCAGGGCAGAGTTTCCTCCACAACGATGCCATAGAGGGAGAAAGATAGCCGGCAAGCATCTCTTTAACCCTATTTATTGCCCAATACCCATGCTCAAGCAGACCCACAATAGAGGAATAATTGTTCATATTGGGAGCAAATACACAAGCTGAATATGGATTTTTCCAAGACTTTGTCACTGCAGTATGAAGATCTGAGAAGAATGGGAGGTTGCAACAGGGAGACTGCTGGATGATAGAAACCTATCATCCAGCTTAGATGTTTTAATATGCTGTCTCTTGCTGGACAATCAAGGCTCAGTTTCTCAACAGCACATGAAACAACCTCAACCAGCTACTCAAATGCAGCAGAAAGAAGAAGCTGGTCTGCCTCAGCACCCATCTGGCTGCTAGTAGTCAGATAGTTATCTGATTCTGCCAGCTTGAGCCCATCTTCCAGCTCAAAGAAACCGCAGAGCGAGCTTCTGAAGCTGGTGTGTGCTCATCCGATTCGGCATAGAGTGTGAGAGAAAAGGCAGGGTCCCGCAAATGAAGCCTCCTCAGCGGAAGCGATTTGGGCTAAGGACAGTCAGCTCTCTTGAGAGCTGACCTAGCGTGCTCCACTCCCAAACAAAAAACACACATGATGCATGTCGCTGAGATATATTGGTGGCATGCACTTTCTAAGGTTTTTGGAAGACATAGTTCTTCTAACTACGTATCTTATATCTTCTTTATTCCCTCAGACTTTGCCTGGCTATATTCCGACTAATGGGCATTCTGAGGAGAAAAAGCTGATGAAGTATTTTGCAGGCACCCTTTAAAGGCTTTGTGGCGTGCAATGCTACATCACTTGACCTTGAACTTGATGATAAATAGGCCTGTCAATTACTGAACCATAGTTTTGCATTAAAAAGTGTTTGTGCTGCTGTAATGTAAATGGATATTGTAGGTTTTAAAAGTAAAACGGCTAATTTTAAGTGCAGGTGTTATTTTTAACACCAAGAAAGGCAAACTCTGTTTGTGATAAGGACTGTTAAGACGAAATCTGGTTACTATCCGACACACACACACACACACAGTCAGGGCCCCAGAGAGACACAAAATACACTGAACAATCACTCACCATAAGAAATTACTCATCCTTGTCACAGAGAGATGCTATCTGTCATCGCTGTAACATCTGTCACTCCCCACTAAGTAAAAAACACACTCACACTCTAGTGTTAAAGCTTATCTTAAATAAGCACACACTGACTCTGACTTAGTGTCATAATGAATGGGTTGCTTATTTTGCTTGCTCCAGTGACACGTGTGTGGGTAAAATAGATCTCGCCTCCTCTCCTGTGGCTCCATTTGGCCTTTTCAGACAATAATTCAGCTATGTTTGGTCTGTGACCCCAGATATGTTAGTGTAAGCCTTATGTCTGTATGTAGAAGGTGCTGAGTGGTGTGTCCTGTCATAAGTGTGTGTTTGTGTCTTCCTCCAGGTGCACAAGTTGTTTGAGTAGCGTGTGGCGTTGTTACTGGGACCCACACCTTAATTCATGCGTTTCCAATAAAAATAATGCACAAAATAATCTTCTAGAGGTGAGTGATCACTCTGTTAACCAATCACATTATTTCATGCATTTTATCTCACACAATATTATTTCTTATGACTTTTCCAGCCTAACCACACACATTACACCACAGAGAAAGGTGCACATTTTCAACTTTTACAGTGTATGTAGACAAAACTGATACATATTCAATGATATACGTATTGAATGTCATAATGTGCTATAGATGAATGATATACTGTAGGTGAGTTCTGTTCCAAAACCTGTTAAGATGCCCATGTAGACAGCATTTAAAGAAATACTGTAGTTTACCTTAAAATTAAAGATCTGTCTTTATTAAAGATTAAATTACAAATAAATGTTAAGTTTATTAAACAATATTCTGGCTCTTCCCAGCTTTGATTTTTGAGGCTCAAAAAGAACATTCATCCATCATGAAAGTAATACATACATGTTACGCTTTTAGTGTTTGCGGAGATGGGATAACTGAGACTAAGCAGTGGAACGTGTAAATAAGTAACAAAGATATTTAATAATGTAAAACACACAAACACTAACCGTCTCAATTAGAGTAAAAGAAACAACAGACACACAGTAGCGCAGTTCATCGAAATAATCCACAGAAATACAGGGAACAAGAAACCAAAAGCATACACGAAACATCCACAAAAATCCACAATAACCGACAAACTAAACAGGATAAATGAGAACTAATCAGGGTGAAACAGGTGATTGTCATTAACAAACAGGAAGTGAACAAAAACAGGAACGCAAATATAAAAACGGAACACAACTAAACGGGGAACTTTAAAATAAGAGTCCCAGCAACGTAACAATACGGGGAATTTAAGGAATTTCTTATAAAGCGAATGATACATTTGTAAAAGAAAACGATTAATTTAAGTAATCTCGGGTTAGTAAATTATGAAAAACAGAGGTATAATATTTGAAATAATAATGGTCTTGAAAACAAAATTAACAGACAAATCTAAATTGTTATTTGAAGTCCTGTGGCAAGACGAGGTCCAAGGAAGCAGAGAGTGAGCCAAGTACAAAGCAGTGTCCGTGACTTTTTACTTTTTTACTTTTTACATCTCATAAAACACAAAACCACTCATCTCCCTCAACAAACTACATAATGAGACAATGAGCCATGTTAAATGCTGCACATGAAAACAAAAAACACTGGTGTTTAAACTTGTTGATAATTCAAAAAGCTTGTTGCCTTTGATAACACAAGTGTTAACTAGCATTATTAACCCATGAGTTCATATGAATAGAGAGACTAAATAAGGGTTTAAGCATGTCATGACGTTAAAGGAATAGTTCACCCAATAATAAATATTCTCTCATCATTTATTCAGCCTCATGCTATCCCAGATGTACATGACAAATTTCTTCAATTTAAGTTTTTCGGTGAACAGTTTCTTAAAATGTGATGATTTATAGACAATGGCTTTGTGACAAAACCTAATAAGCTGTCTTGATGTATACTAACTGAAATAGTGCCTCTTAAGTGACTGATTTAAAAATGCTGCACATATTGTAGACAGCAAGTGTCACAAACTTCTCAAGCACATTAAGAAGTACACAAAATTGATGTATATTACGGTTGGGATGTATGGATGTATCTTTGATGACAGTGTGTTGCTAAGTTAATAATAAGATTAAATTAGCACAAGAGAACACAGTACACAGCTTTCCTGTAGCTCAGTGGTTAGAGCATGGCGTTAACAACACCAAGGTCATGGGTTCGATCCCAGGGATTGTACATACTCAATGTATAGTGATCAATGTGTAGTATAATGCAATGTAAGTCGCTTTGGATAAAAGCGTCTGCCAAATGCCTAAATGTAAAATGTAAATGTAATGTTAAATGTATGCAGCAGTGTTTCTCAACCTTTTTCTGCCACAGCACAGTTTTGATAAGTAAAAAATCCCACAGCACACCACTTTCACAATAAGCATTAAAATATAACAAAACTAAACAAGCCTGCATTACAAAACTTTAAATGACATGTAAAAATGCCATATTATGTTAAAAGGACTCACATTTAATGTGAAACTTGATCTTGTTTTCATGAACACAAAGATAATATTCTGGCTGCAATTGATGACGATTGATGATTGATGGAGCTCTTGGTCAACAGCTTTCTCAGTTTTTGTTCTTTATGTAAGTCAGACTAGAAAAGCTGAGCTCTCCTAGGTTGGGGAAAGTTATAGCAGCACTGAGATTGCATTATCTGCAGAGACCACATATTCTTTGGCCACTGTCAACCAGAAACTATCCAAAGGCAGATGTTGCTGCAGTGACAGTCCATTTGTGTTATTTATTGCAAATAAGCTAAATGGGTCTTTCACCCAGTCAAAGCCTTCAAATGAAGTTGAGGGGAAATAAATAATTTTTATTTTTTAGATGCTTAGAAATAACCTCATGCAGTGTCACAGTGTTTTCTAAATGACCGGTTTGGGCCGGAGGCTGGGCAGGTGACTATGGTGGCACAGAAGACCACCACAGCAGATGGGACTAAAGATCCTCATGGCAGTGCAGAACACCCATGGAATTGGATGAGGGGAGCACCCAGGGTAGAGCCAGAGAATACCAGGGCAGAGCAGGAGACCAGGAGTGATACAGACCAGAATAGAGCATAAGACCAGGACACAGGGAAATCTACGACGGCCATCTTGGCAAAGGCAGGGATCACTAGAGCGGAATCTTGGGAATGGCAGGGAGTATAGGAAGCTCAGAAACTTCCTCCATAGTCGCATCAGGGGAGAAGAGGACCGACACAGGCCAATGCTCTGGAGTGAATTCTTGGTCTATAACAGGCTCTGGAAGAACAGGAGAGCAGTGTGCAGCCCAAACACACAAAACTCTGGAGAGACCCTTGAGTGGAGGCCATGTTGTGAAGAGGATCTGGAGTAGCAGCCATGTTGTGGAGAGGCTCTGGTCCATTAGGGTGTAATTACCCTGGTGCAAGCAGACTAGAATCCATATGTGGTCAGTCGTGTGGTCAGCAACTGCTGGATCCATATTTGGGCTGTCGTGTGGTCAGCAACTGCTGGATCCATATGTGGATAACAGACAGAGATGAGGATCCAAATGCACTTGCTTTTTTAATAATGGAGAAATTAGAAATTAAGAACAGGGCCTAAATTTACATAGCAACATTCAATGACTGGCAAAAACTAAGTGAAACAGGAGAACTATATAATCTTATGGGAAGCTAACAGGTTAACAAGGGGCGAGGCTAGTAATTAGAACACATGAGGGTAACCATGACAACCAACAAGAACAGCAACAGAAACAACAGAACAACAGAGAGACAAGAGGTGAAAAACAAAAGATGAGAAATACAGACAGGAACAAAACAGTGATGTTCGCCTGTCATTTTCAATTAAACAAGTGTTGTGATCAATCAGCTGTGTCTGTTTTTTTTACACAACGGTGGTAAATTGTCTCACAGAATGAAACAAGGAACCCATGAAACGGGGCTGGTGAAAATAGGGTATAACTGTATAACACACGTATTACCAGAGCGTTACACACATATATATATATATAAATATTAATATATATAACCTTTTATAGACCATAATTCTTATAGCACCTTATAGAGGTTTGTCTTTGTTTTACTGTTTTTTACTTGTAAAACATACTACAATTTTTCTGTAAACCTACAATGCACTTGTGAAAAGCACTATAGAGTTAACATTAAATTTAATTAAATGTATACAAAATATGTGCACACCTGAGAATGCATCCATATAAAATAAATGCTGCAAGTATTTATATTTTAACATATCATATTTTAACATTCCCACATTTACATTTATTTATTTAGCTGATGCTTTTATCCAAAGTGACTTGCAAGCAACGAGAGCGTTAAACATTTTGTCCTAGGAATCAAAAAAACAAGTCTACAAGCTACATTTACAAGTGGATGTTGTACCTTGTTACTAGAGAAAGGATGAACAATTTTTAAAAATTTTACGTAGGAAAGAGAGTTAGAGCATTAGGGATTGGTCAGGTGTCTCACGTTTGTGTTCGCTGATTGTGCAGTCATAAAATTTACACTGTACCCACCCTTTCCTCTGGTGGTGACACACACTCTGGAGATGTAAGATTTATTTTTGGTTCTCTAAACTGACTGAAAACAACATTTAACACTATCTAATTTCTCACCTCTTGTTTCTCTTTCAGAGTTCTAGAACCTGTCCTACTATGGTGGCCCATAAAGTTTCCCCATTGCCTACAGGAACCACTCGAGATTTCACAGTGGAACTCAAGAACATAGAACATGTAGGACATTTTTATATGCTTTTATTAACCCAAGAATACAGACTTTTTGAATCACCAATGCTGTTTTTATGGTCTGGAAACTATTTTTCTTTCAACCGCTCCCTCCTAATATGAATTGATGTTGTGTGGTTTGCATGGTCCATGGCTCTCTGGCCTGTTCAGTCACCATTCTAGTCTTTGTGTGTTTAAATAACTCATTAATCTCAGACCATGGTGCTAGAGTTAGGTAAAGTAAATGAACTTTCTTATAGAAATCAGATGAGTAAAAATATTAAATTAATAATGTTATTTATTATTCTATACAGCTAAATGATGAATGATTTCATTTGAAATACAAGACAAGAATGTTATAGGCAAGCTAGAATAAAAACGTTAAGACTGAAAAAAATCTGAAAGTCTGAAAAAAAAAACCTTGCATTGACAGTTAAACACTTAAAAAGCAGGTCTATGCGGCACTGTAGGGTACTTTGGCTTTTATTTTCCATAAAACACAAAAGGAGAGGTTCCTAGTTTTTCTTTTCTATTCAATGAAACTGGATGGTGACGATTGTCATAATTACTGATTGACAACTGAGAAACAATGTCACAAACATAATCACTGACATCATAAAGTCGCAACATACAGTAGCAGATTTGCATGTACAAAAGCATGAGATTTGAGAATTACAGAGAATGATTAAATAACTAAATAAATAACAACTAGCATTTCAGTCTGGTCCTCACACAAAGCTATTATACAGCTTTCATAAGCTATTAAGACTTTGAAGATGCTCTTTTGTCTTCATTGACGTTCAACAACATCTATCCCCTCATCTTGCTCAACATCTCCTTTAATGTTTCACAGCAGAAAGAATGTCAAGCTTCGACACAACATGAGTAATTTATAATAGATTGTTATATTTGGATTAACTATTCCTTTAAGCAAAACACCTAAAATCTTAGTTTCAGATATGCAAACATGCAATAGTGATAAATATTGACAAAACTGATTTGCTAAACTAGTGCCTACACAGCTGGTCTTTTTGTGTGTGATGCAGTTTTGACGTACATTGCATTTTCCCACTCTGCTGCCACAATTCACGTACAACATGTAATATGGATAATGATGACCTCAGATGTTTTTATCTGTAATCTACTACAAATCTCACTGTGGAGGTTGGATTAATTTATAGAGTTGGATTATAATTTTTGCTTTGCATGTTTATATGTATGTAACATGCATGCTTGCAAGACACTTATTCACAGTAGTTAGCTCCATGTCTGTGTGTAAATGTATGATAATGTAATGTATGGTAATGTATGACAATGTTTGTATTCTGTGAATGTTTAAGCAGATAGGATGGATGGTTATGGAATGATCTGAAATCAATAATTAGAGCAGTGTTCATATGATCATGGAAAACCTTTAACCTTGTTAAATACATAATTATAAGCTGTCAGAAGTATTGAAACAGCTAGAAACTGCTCTTTTTAAATGCAATTTATATATAACTTTTAAAAACCTGTATTTATACCCACGTCACAAACAACTGAAAAAGTTAGGTAAATGAATTGGCTAAAAGGTGTATGTTGTTAGTGTATGTATTTGTATTTCTTTTGGAAAACCTTGCATGCCATTCCAACAGCTAAGGAAATGGGAACCTAGACATTAGAGTGGGCTGTGTAAGAAGACAAAATAGTTAGTCATGAGAGTTCTTTTGTCTGTCTGATGGTCTTGTGATGTTGTTTCAACATGCCTTACTTGTCCCGTGAGACTGATTTGATTGGACATAGCTATGGCTCTGGTTGTCATGCTGCTGTGCCTGTGTATGTGCAGGGCACTGAGCTGGAGTGTGACTTTGGCAATGGGCGGCTGTACAAAGCTGATTGGCTTGATGAGCAGTCATCTGTGAACTGCAGTGGAGTGACAGTAAGTTCTTCCAATAGCAAAACTAAGAGCAGAAATGAATAATTCCACAAAATAAAAGTTAAGTCATTTAACTTAACTAAGTACTTTATTTATTTATTTATTGTCATTGTTTCAAAGCAGCTGTACATGAATGATATCTTTAAAGCAGAGTACACAGCACACACAGACAGACACACACACACACAGACAGACACAGAGAAAACAAGGGAGGAGAAACCTAGGTAATATATTATGCAGACTATACGGTCATATATGGGATGTGAACAGATAGTATGAAAATATTATTAATAAGTGCAAAATTAAAGCTGATTACAGCAGCCTCCTGACGGGCAGTACAAGAGCAGAGGAGCTGCAGCCAACAGTGGCGAGGAAAAAACTCCAAAAGGAGACAAAAACCTTGAGAGAAACCAGGCCCAGCCAGGAGAACCAGTTCTCCTCTGGCAATACTGATGTTGCCAACCAAAAAATCAGAATTGACTTTATTTACTAACTTATTGTGCATGATTTTTCAGTGCATGTTGTGCAGTGGGGAAAAAGTATTTTAAGTACATCCAAATGTATTAATGTTCTTTAGTTTTGTCTTTGAAACATTTTTTTATCTCAGTTAATGCCGCCTAAGCTGTTTAGTGTGGTATCACAAAGACAAGCCAATTTGTACAAATTTACTGATTATATGTAACCGCAAATCAAATTGGTCACTGGAATTTTATTGACAGATTTAATAAGTGTTTCATATGTATGCACAGCTAAAAACTACATTGTGGAGCGAGATATTTCATCTAAACCTGCAACGAAAGGGAACAGGCAAATATATAGACAGTCTTCAGCCAATGACAGGTATTAATGCACTCTCTTTGTCTTTCTTCCTCTCTTTCTCTCTCTCTTACACACACACACACACCAGCTACATACACACGTTTCTTGTTCTGTCATGGTAGGAACTTGAATTCTGTTGTTATTCTATAGAGCTAATGATATTTTCTGTTAATGTTTCTAAACTAAACTCTTACCCAAACATTTTTGCATTTCTTCATTAAGATATAAATTAAGTGTGCTTATTAAGTATAAACAATATTGCCAGATCTGACTCTCATTCATGCATACTTAGTTCTTTGCTGCATACGGATTGTCTGTTGTTTGTCTTTGATTTGTTTCTCTCTTAATACCAACTGTTTGCCAAAAAATAGATACAAAATTATATTATCTTTTTCATATTGAGTCACTTTAAAAAAACTGGCGTGTTGGTCCTGTATTTGATAGCATAAATTTAGACTCACTCAGTGTTTAATTTGTAAATTATGAGGTCTCAAGGGGTGTGTGAAGGGCTGGTCAAGAAACATTGACAGTCAGCATTCCAAAAAAAATTAAAAGGCATGGCAGCTTAAAATTAACAAAGGTGTCCACAATGCAAACAGAGTGATGTTGAGAGCTTTGTTGTTTATGGTCTTAGTTTAGTTGCATTGCAGTTACGAGGTAATCTGATGAGACAAACTCTTACAAGAAACTGAACCGCTTTCATTTGTATGCCAGAAAATCTGCTATTCTACATGAATGCAATTCTTCTTGCAAAATGTGATCTGAGCTTTGTTTATTAGGTGTTAAGTTTACCAACCCTTGAACTACAACCATGCATGCTTTGTATAACTACAGGCATGTTGTTTTGTAAAAGACTAGTTTCCTCTATGGTGATTCATTATATGAAAAAACATTGTTGTTCAGTAGTTCTGTCATGTGTTCCTACAAACTCTCATAAACCACTCATAAAGGCTTTCCCACTGCACTTAACCCTGGGTTAATGTCTTCCAGTTAAGACTACTGGGTGATTTTGACAAAAGGTTAGCACCTGGGTTGTGCCAAAGCTACATATTGTGAGTTACCAACAGAGGGTAACAAAGTCAATGTCACGAGTGGTCAGGGAAATGAGTACATGAAAATAGTCTTTAAGCCATAAAACATCAAGGAGCTCAGGGAGAAAACCACCCCAATATAAACAGACACAGGAATAGGAACACAGGGAGTATAAATACACAAGAACTAAGGCGAGACACAGGTGAACATAATAGGAAACCAAGGAAATGGAGGAGGGGCTAATTAACTGAACAAGAACTGATAATGACTAATTAACAGCAACACTAGTTCCTGGGGAAACACAATGGCAGGACATACATGTAACAGTAAAACATGGAAGAAGGCAATATCCCGGTTACAAATGTAACCCTGCTTCCCTAAAAAGCTGTTTACAGAATCACACTATTTCATTGATTGATGCTGCTTATTGTCACCTTCTTGAATTTTGTGTAAAGACTTTTACATATATGTAATTCACCCCCAGATAAAATAAAATAATAAAAAGCTTTTTTTTGCATTGTGCATTGTGCATACATTTTAAATTGTTGTTTAATTTTTTTTTTTTTTGAGTTTCCAGATTTATTTTTAGACATTAAAACAGAACTCAAAGTACTTTTACTCAAAGTACTAGTTATAATGCATAGCTAAGATCTGTTATCAAGAATAGTATTGATGTTGACAGATTATTAATGTAGTGTGCGGTGATATATAACCGTAACTTCCCATAACTGCGTGGTTGTGTGAATAGTGGAGGTGTACAGCTGCAGTGCGGGGGACAGTGACTGCTCGCAGTGTTGGGGTCGTGAGATGGAGGGTCACCTGTGCGCCTGGTGTGATAACAGCTGCCACCCACGAGACCAATGCCAATTCATTACTACACACTGCCCAGACCTTCAAATACAGAAGGTAGGCCACACACACACACACATATATGTTGGGTTTTTATGTTTTATGAGGACCATGCATAGAATAATTTATGCCTTTTTAATACTTAGGAAGGTAGTTGTTGTGTTTAAGTATAGGTATATGGGTAGGATTTATGCATATACAATATGGTCATGGAGAATAAGACATTAATATGTGCTTTATAAGAACTAATAAACAGACATACTAAAGTATTAATAATAATAATTACAGTGCCCTGCAAAGGTATTTATACCCCTTGAACTTTTTTACATTATGTCACCTTACAACCACAAACTTTAATGTTTTTATTGAGATTTTATGTAATAGACCAACACAACGTAGCACATAGTAGTAGTAGTAAAGCTTTATTGTCATTCTGCTACATGTGTGGACATACAGTGAAGTGAAGTGATTGGAATTGAGGGCTCTCACAGCTTGAGGGAAAAAACTGTTGAGCAGCCTTGCAGAGCGGGCTCTAATTCTCCTGAACCATCTTCCTGATGGCAATAACTGGAAGAGACTGTGAAAGGGATGGGTGGAGTCTTTCACAATAATGGTAGCTCTACTGGAGCATTGTGCATTGAAATGATTTATGAACACATTAAATGAATTATGAACACATAATTGTGAAGTGGAACGAAAGTGATACATGGTTTTCAAAATTTTAAGCAAATAAAAATCTGAAAAGTGGTGTGCGTTTTATTTAGCTCCCCTGTGTCAATACTTTGTAAAGCCACCTTTCGCTGCAATTACAGCTGCAAGTCTTTTGGGGTATGTCTTTACCAGCTTTGCACATCTAGATACTAAAATGTTTGCCCATTCTTCTTTGCAAATAGCTCAAGTTCAGCCAGATTGAATGGGGAGCGTCTGTGAACAGCAATTTTCAAATCATGCCACAGAATTTAGGTCTGGACTTTGACTGGGCCATTCTAACACATGAATATTTTGAGTCTTCTCAAAATACTGAGGTTAGGGTCTTCTCTTTTGCAGCTACCCAATGTGATCTAGAGTGGCGCGGAATACATTTCTTAAACACATTAGATTGGTGTTTAAGCTCTTTGATGTCGTCAACCTAAATCTCTGAGGAGGTCAGCCCGCCACCATAAAAGCCTTACCCACCAAGGTTGATGTAACATGACAGAATCTGGCATTAGGCATTAGGGCTTTAAAGGATGATGTAGCATCTGGTGAGAGATAAGAGGCTAATGTCTCTTCATCCAGAGGCATCATCTTGTTGCTATTTTCTTGCTAAGTCCACAATGGAGAATTAATTATGCATTGTGGGGCTCTAAATTTGAGACCAGTGTGGCCTTTTCCATGCTCTTAACACTTCAGTATGGAGATTGGGAAAGAAGGGCGAGCCCCAGTGTGTAGGCTGTGATTGGGACTGCAGGGAACACTTATCTGATTTTCTCTTTTTGCATTTTCTACTTTTCTATAGGAAAATCAGTGTTTAATTTGGCCACTACCTGAGTTGCATCCTCTAACAGCTCCTTGTAGGTCCTCAATTTTCCCCATGTAGATCCAGAAAATTCTTTGCTTTCACAAGGGGGGAAGAAGTTGCAGTGCAAGCTCCTTCTCAAGCTCCTTTGTCGCAAATGGCATGACACCTCAGCAGACATGGGCCTGAACTGCGAGGAACACTAGCCTGGCCTGTTTTATCAAGAGTGGAGCATTTTTAACACTACCCTTGTATGCCACACTTCCAAACAATTAATACAAAGTTTGCATATATCACTGCCTGTATTATATATCTGGGTCAAGAAGGGACACACCGCTTGCATTGATCATTCTTGCTCACTATTACTACCTTTTTTACACACAATACACAAGACAGACTGATTTACACAGAAAGCTTGCTGAAGAACAGAAGCTAATTTTGGTATGTCTGGCCTCCTTTTGTAGCTTCTGTGGTCCGTCAACACATGCTACGTCATCATGTAGCACCAATGATTGTACTAGTTTTGCATGTGCTTCAGAGGCTGATATGCTGAGGGCATTCCCCAAAGCAAAAGTTGCTTTGTCATTTGACAAATAACAAGGTCTGGGGCACATACTTGATTCAGTAGTTTAAAGTTTTTTAGATTGGCTAGTCATGTGACTGTGTGACAGACACAAATGTTATGAACAGTTTTGAAGTTAATCTAAACCAATAAATTATTTGTTTATTACTTATCTTATTACCCAGCTGACACATTACAAACAACAGAGGGAATTGATATAAGATAAACTTACAGCCATACTTTAACACAGCAGTATCAATAAATAAAGTTGTTGTTTTTTCCCACGTTCTTTGGACAATTCATCATGACACACATTGCAACCATTTTGAAACAGGAAACTAAAGGTTTTGTATGTGTGATCTAGAACTATTGGGTGTAGTGCTATAGGTGCTTGGAAAACAGAAAAGAAACCCAGAACAACACCCAGAGAGGATGTCTGTGTTTTTGTTGGCTGTCTTCCTGTTTTGATTTTCATGTTTTCCATTTGGAGAAGTTGTTGCAAGTTCCGTTGGCTGCATTGACCTCACATTTAAAGCAAGGGATTTTGAAACCACTGTTTGGGAGAAAAACTCAGAATTAAGAAACGGAACTAACCAGCAAACTTAAAATCAGCATAGTGCTGCACAATAATGGGTAAATTGATAATTACAATTATTTTGCTCAAAATTTTAAACACGATTATGCTGTGACTTTAGATTTTTTTTAAACAACACTTCAACATATTTATTGAACTTTACAGCCAATAAATACATGTTACAAGCAGGACATAAACACTGAAAGCCGTTGAGTTTTGTAAATGTTTAATTTTGATAAAAATAAAACGGGACTCTTTTACATGCAAAAGGTTAATAACAAAATTAAATAAAATACCTTAATGTAAAAAAGCAAAATGATTCAGTCGTAAATGCACAAATTCTCCTGTATATGAATTAATCCCAGCGTGACAGTCTGAGATTCTTGTGAATAAAGGCCTATTGGTCAGACTGTAAACATGGTCTATCATCTTATACACTCCAGCCCATTTCTGACCTTATCATGATGTTTTGTGCTTGCTATTAATATGCTAATATTGTGACAGTTATGCTTAATTAATTGTGGGCGTTATCACAGTTAAAATACAAATAACTGTACAGCCCTAATTAGGCAAAACAAAATAATGGCTACATTTACTTTATTGATGCATGTTCCTGATGTTATTGTAACTGGCTCATAAGTGCTTGTTATTGCAAAGAAAAATAATAGTTATCTTCATAATCCTTTTTCGACTATAGGCCCATGGACCATTATTAGTTAAGGTTAACTGGTTGTAAATTTGGTCACTCATTCAGATTTTAGATTACTTTTTACTTGTAGTCTTTCCCCTATTTTAATTAAACTATACAAATAACAACTCACCATCTTATACAAAAGAAAACAAAAAAACATCAAAACCATCAAGAACAAGTTTCATATATTTAACAGAGATATATTTATCTGTCACAGAAACAAAGAGGGTTTTTGAGTCAATAAATTGGTTGTCAAGTGTCATGCATTATTTAGTGTGACAGCATGACCATTTCTTTCTTTTTCGTTAATGTCTAACAACACTATTTGTAGAAAAAACTAGATTTTTACTGTTAAAGTTACAGTGTTTTGCATGTTTGCATGTACTTTTAATACTGGTAACAGTCAATTATGCATAAATACATGCAGCTAACCCTATACCAAACTCTAAACCTATAGTATGTGTTGTTAATTAATAATACTTAGTACTTAAACGTATAATTACACTGTAACAATGACACCACAATTATTGGGTAACAATAAAGTGTAACCCAAATGTGTTTAGGTTAGTTAATACTTTTATGAGATAAAAAAGGGTGATCTTCTGAAAGATGGCGGCGCAACAGTAGTGCGCAGCGTCCGCTCCAGACACAAAATGGTGCTTTTTCTTTGTTTTGACCAAATTCTAATGGCGCATGGACATCAGCGCTACCAGTGTTCGTGTATACAACCGCCAGACATTCTCAAAGTTCAGAAACAACACTACAGCTACTCTACATGATGATCTGCTGGAGAAGCTACGCGATCTCTGCTTGCTGCGGGCTTGTGTGTTTACATCTCGCCAGCGGCTTGTGTGTTTACATCAAAACAGAATGGTGCAAGAATTCTGTGCTAGTCTCTAGTTACTGCTCATCACTGGTGGAGAATGGCTGCAGAATTCAAACCCTGACCGACTGTTTATTTGCCGGAGATTTCAACCTCTGTTATGCTAATCCCAACATATAGACAGCTGATGAGAGGCTCCAAACCGGTTCTGAAGCAGGTGAAAACCTGGCCAGCAGGAGCCATCTTCAGGACTGTTTTTTACACACTGACTGGCACATGTTCAGGGAAGCAGCAACTGACGGTGACTTCACCAACTTGGAGGAATACGAAACATAAGTGACCAGCTATATCGGCAAGTACATTGATGACGTCACTGTCTCCAAGACTATCACCACATGCTTCAACCTGGAACCGTGGATGACTGCAGAGGTGCGTGCGTTACTGAGGACCCGAGACACACAGCGCATCCAGGCCATCACCAACTACAGGACAACACCACCTGCCTGTAACAGTGATGCCTTCTTCCCAGATGCGCTGAAAACTTTCTATGCTCGGTTCGAGGCACAGAGTGGCGTGACAACGAGGAAGACCACCCCTTCTCTTAATGACCAGGTGCTGTGTTTAACTCTAGTCAATGAAAGGAAGACGCTACAACCCATGGAAGGCTGCTGGTCCAGACAACATTCCTGTCAGGGTGCTAAGAGGATGCGCAGACCAGCTGGCAGATGTTCTTCAAGGCCACCACCATTGTCCCCATACCAAAGAAGTCTCCAGTCATGAGGCACATCAAGACCCTGCTGCCCCCCTCTCTGGACCCTCTGCAATTCACTTACCGCCCCAACCACCCAATAAATGACGCCATTACCATCACCCTCCACCTGGCCCTCACCCACCTGGACAATAAATACACATATGTTCGAATGCTGTTCATAGACTTTAGCTCAGCTTTCAACACAATCATTCCCCAGCACCTGATTGGAAAGCTGAATCTGCTGGGCCTTAACACATCTCTCTGCAACTGGGCCCCACAGTTTGCTGATGACACGACCGTGGTGGGTCTCATCAGCAAGAACAATGAGTCAGTATACAGAGAGGAGATTCAGCGGCTAACGGACTGGTGCAGAGCCAACAACCTGCCTCTGAACGTGGACAAAATTAAAGAGATGGTTGTCGACTTCAGAAGAGCACACCATGACCACTCTCCGCTGAACATCGGCGGCTCCTCTGTGGAGATTGTCAAGAGCACCAAGTTTCTTGGTGTTCACCTGGTGGAGAACCTCACCTGCTCGCTCAATACTAGTTCAATAACCAAGAAAACACAACAGCGCCTGTACTTTCTGAGAATACTGACGAAATCACTCAGGAAATCTCCCACCCCCCATCCTCACCATGTTCTACAGAGGGACCAGCGAGAGCATCCTGTGCAGCTGCATCACTGCCTGGTTTGGGAATTGCACCGTCTCGTACCGCAAGACCCTTCAGTGGATAGTGAGGACAGCTGAGAAGGGTCTCTCTTCCCTCCATCACGGACATTTACACCTCACGCTGCATCCGCAAAGCCACCATAATTGTGGATGACCCCACACACCCCCTCACACACACTTTACCCTCCTACCATCTGGCAAATGGTACCGTAGCATTCGAGCATTATGTTTACACTTATGTTCACATTTATGTTTACATCTATGTTACTGTCACCAGGTTTACTTTTTTTTAAC
>JAZGTJ010004282.1:0-31516 GCA_036877575.1 Botia almorhae | reverse complement strand
TGCCATTTCCTTCGAGAATGTGTTCGTGTTAAAACAAGATTGACTTTCCCTCAGCGTCAGATTTTTGATTCGTAAATGTCAGATAATACGATGCTGGTCAAAATATGTCATTTTAAAGATCCGATGACACACATTTAGAGAAAGAACATTTTTGCTGTAAACAAAACTTGCTACTGACTTACTAACTCGCTAACTGCTTTACCTGCTGTCACACTCCAGAGCTTCTGAAGAACAAATCTGATATGTGAGAAAAAAACTGAATCTCTTGCTTGTGTCATCGAGACTCTTATAAAATCAGTTTGCAGAATCATATCATACACTGACAATCGTCAAAACAGGCCGGACACCTTTACTACAAGGTAACGATTGTGGCGCTTACACCCAGCTTTGGAACCGAACCCGGAACCGGAACCAAACCCAATAGGCCATCGATCACAATGTAATATTTGCTTATTGGAAAGCTTCTAAACAACTCAACCATTTACAACAGCCAGCAAAAACGAAGCAAACGAAACACTTTTTTGGAACAACAATAGATTTTTTGAAACCTCTGTGCTTTATACAGGTGCAAGGTTATATATGTTTGACGGAGGTATCTAATTAGAATGTGATTGTTTTACACTGACAGACGAGCGAATAGCTACAAACGACCCTGTGGAGTCTCCTGTAAACTCCTCAGAGAAAGAGTTACATTGAGTTTTTCAGCTACTCGAATAAAAGACGACTGAAATACAACGTTTTTTATTTGATAACGGGAGAAAGGGATTTACTGTGTTCGGGTACGGCATGCATACACTGTGCGGTGTGAATCTAATGCCTCAGTACAGTGTGTTAAAAAGCCGTGAGATATGAAAAGATGTCTGACTGAGGGAAAGTAATGCTTTTCAACAGCAAATCAGTTTTGTAGCAAAACAATAATGTCAGGCGGTTCTGAAATGGACAAAACATTGCTAAAGCGTTTTTTTTTTCAAACTACTAGAGAAACTGCTGACAGTAACGTGTGTCTGAGTCCTTGAGTACACACACACACACACACACACACACACACACACACACGCAGGTTTACTCATCTATCGAAATGGAGACATTTTATAGACTTCTATTCTTTTCATACACAGCTAGTTATAAACACTATAACCTAACCTTACCCGCACTCTAACTCACCTAAACCTGACAGAAAACGTTCTGCATTTTTACAATTTTGATAAAACTTTAGTTACTATATTTTATAGTGTTTTTTACATATGAGGACGTCCCCAAAAGGAGTTTTTGCTGAGATTGAAGTATACACACAAACACACACACACACATATACACATATACACTTATACACATATACACACACATACACGCGTGGTTGAGGACTTTCCATAGACGTAATGGTTTATATACTGTACAAACTGTATATCCTATCCCCTAACCCTACCCCTAAACCCAACCCTCACATAAAACTTTTGGCATTTTTAATTAAAACTGAAACTCACCATTTAGTATGTTTTTAAGCTATTCGGTTTATAAGGACACAGGAACTGTCCCCATAAACCATGTTTACATTGTTAAACACGTCATTATACACATACACACATTAACCACATATTCAAACTCACACAGACAGAAGCTAAAATTCTGCGTTCAGTTCTTTTACATCCGAAAATAACATTGACGCCTCCTTCGGTTTGTTAAAACATACAATTGCATTAATTCACTCAAAATAAAGCTGAACAGGTGAGATAGTGAGTATAAAAGAAATGTGAAGCTTGTTTGTTAAAATACTTAAATGTGTTCATATGAATTGATCAGTAAAGTTGTCTAAATTGTTCTTTTGAAGAGGGGATTACTTTTCTAGGTACAGAAAAGTTACCGCCATATTTTCTGTGGGTGGAATTTGCGACAAATAAACAGTGTTTTACAGATGTATCTTTGACTCCTAACAAGCAAATATATAACACGCGCAGATCAAGCGCAGATCAAAGAGAAATAAATGAGTATAATTTGAATGCTCTCATTTTAATTACTGTAAACAAAGACGGGCAGCCAGGAACGGTAAAGAAATTTAGAGCTTAAGCTGTGAGCTCAGAACCTGCTACTCCAAACGGCCTCCGCAGTCCACCTGTGTGTTTCTTCCCCTCCTTCAGCTCCATGCAGCCCACACGAATGATCTGACACACCAGAAAGAGGCGTTGTCTCATCAGGTCACTGCTGCTAAGATCCTGCAAACGCAGGGGTCACAGAAGGTCACAGTGAGAACAGGAAGCACTTCAAATGATTTCACAGGCAGATCACGGATCTGACTGAAATTTTGAGTGTAATCCACGGTGCAAATGACTGAGAATTACTCCCTGAACTCGGTTGCCACATTTCCAGGATAGTGTGATCGTAATTACCGTGAGAAGCGCCGGTAGGTTGTTTAGTTTCTCGATCTCTTTTGGCATTCCTGTGCTGTCCCATCGCACCAGGAAGTTCTCGCTGCCAGAATGAAAACAGAACATGTTAAAACACTCTACACAAAGTTTACTAATTGTTTTAGACACTGAGAGATGTGTGAACAGGGGTTCGACTTCATGTGACCTGGTTGAGTGCGATGAAATCCTTCAAAATACAACATTTATTAAATTAATTTTCCCCTCTTGTGGTCCACTTACAATGTCAGCAAGCTTTCAGTTTTCCACCCTCTCACCTTTTAAATAAAACTGTTTTTTGGGGGGATTTGTGCCTTATTTTCATGTGAAACACAAAACAGTTGCTCTGTCGGGTTTGTGTTTGGTGCCATGTCAAATAGCGAGGACTTCGATGACAGCCTCTCTGCACAAAAAGCCCGTGTCACATTGTGACAGGTTAACAAAACAATTTGTGCTGAAATGTGCCACACAAACTGTTAAAACCAGACAGAAATCATCAGGGATACTGGTAAAAATAAACTTAAACCGTTTGTTCTCCACAGAAGCTTTGACAGACTTTACCACAGTTTGCTCTTATTACAAGTCCTTCTGGTGTTTAGGAATAAAAGCGTCTTACAGATAACGCGTAAATGCGGACGTGCATTTATGAATAAATTGTGTAAATTAAAAGACCTGACAACAGACAATCTCGTTAAACTAGGATGAATGTTTTGCGCTCTCAAAGTTGCAGTGCAGTTTGTTTCTGTAGTACAATGAATTCTTTCATTTCAAAAGATCAAGGAAAACCTGATTCTTTGTCATATGACCCTTCAAAAAAAATTAAAGGCTAAACCACAGAAAAGAAACTACATCAACAAATACACTGAATCACAATTCAAGATAGCTTTAGAAAAGCTATTTAGCTGATATTTAAGAAACACACATAGGTTTGAAGTCTCCATTGGAAGGGCATAATAAACTTCTACACAAGATCTGACGTGAGTACATATGCAATTCTTATACAGTTCAAAAACTGTAACTGAACGCGTGACGTAGTCCATTCTGTTCCCTAACAATATTATCACCATTAAAACCCCCACAAGCTCACTATCTGTTCATTGTAGTTTATATAATGTACAACTTTCTATGGAATTTATTTTACGGACTCACTTTCTGCTTTTAACAAAGAACTTGAAAGCAAAAGAAAAACCCACCTAATGAATTCAGACTTATCAGGGTCGTAGAGCGACATAAACAGTTCGGCGTCTTCACCGATGTTGCACACAAAGTTTTTGAGATTCATGAGGAGGCTGAACGTGTGCACCCCGCTGAAGAGGGTCTGACGGCGATTCCCCGGGTTCTGAAGACGCATCTGCACGAACAGAGAACAGATCAAAGCACTGATGCTGGACAGTGAGACTGATGCTCTGAGACTCTTCAGACACCACCAGAGTCATCGAACGTTCAGATCAACGTGGAGCACAAACACACCGGTTTTTTTAGAGACCAGCTGTGTACAAACTAAAAGCTCTTTCAGCTAAACAACATTTGTGGTTTATTGATTATTCATTGTGACAAAATGCATGTAGCTCTTTGGCAACTAAAAATCAATATGACTGGCACGGCTCTAGGAGCGCGGGAAAAATCCAAAACTATTCTTGAAAGCTCCGAATCAGTTCTGTGTTCAATTCAAAAGATGTCTGAGCGCATGCCAGCGCAAGGTCCACAGTCGTACATATCCTAGCAAAACCGCTTCATTTGGACAAACAGGGACAAACTATGACCAGCACTATCAAATTTAAAAAGGACTGTAACCGCGAGGGATTAAAAATCTTACGGGGAGGCAAATTTCTGCAAACAACTGGCACACAATCCATCGTGATTTGAATTAAGCGCAGAATCGATTCAGAATTTTTTAGAACAGGTTCAGACTCTTTAGAGAAAGAATCACAATGAATCGAAGAATAAATCTTTTCCCTCGCACACCGACCAGGTTCTGACTGAATGCTGGTGGCTGGGTAAACAGAAGTCATGGTACCTTCTCCTCCTGTATCCTGTCATCAATGCTGCGGGATGCAGACTCGTGGGCTCTGAACAGACTGACCGTGCTTGTGCGCTCGGGGTCTAACGTGTTTCCTGCTTCATCGCGCACCACCAAATCAAGGCCCAGAATCCTGTGCGACATAAGAAATCATACTACACGATGATCATCTTACCACACAATAATACTGAAACTTTAAATTAACTGCATACTGCAGTTTTCTTTTAGTTAAAAATGAACAAAAATCTGTTATTGAGAAATGAATATTTAAAACAATCCCCCTTAACATACCCCAATTCACAACAGTAATGATAATTCAAGCTGTCAGATCTGATATCACAAAAAATGACAGTTTGACTTCATTCATCTGTGCGGTTATGTTATGTTATATATGTCATAAACAGAAGGAAGAAGAACCGGCCATGATAACGCATGTCCAGGTGAGAACGGTGGAGCGTTTGTAGCCTGTTCTTACTCACAGCAGCTGCTTAGCCACATTAACTCCACAAGCAACTTATCATTTCATGTTTTAAACAGAGATGGCGATAGAGAGGCAAAACCTTCAGATTGCCGCTTTAAACATAACAGTCATAACTAAGGAAACGTGAAATGAAGCAGTTCTGCTTGCTAGAAGGACTCAAGGCGCGCTCATGTGAAGCTGTCTCACACCTGTTGCCATAATCGATTTTGGCTGTGACCTTCTTCCTGAGCTCCACAAGGTCATCGTTGGGAAGTGTGCCTGACTCGATCTGTGAGCGGTACTCGATCAGGCTGTAGGTCATCTGCTGAACGCTCCGGAACAGCGTGGTCTTGTTGTTCTGTAATGCAGACGAACGGGTGATTGTCACAGATAACTATTGACGGGATTTGTGTGTGTTCCATAAACACAAAGTGGGAACAGAAAGTGGGCAGAAACAGACGAGAAGATGAACTTGAAGAACCTGCAGACGGGCCACAGGTGGATTCACGTACCACGTAGAGTTTGTGCCATATCTGTGTCCATTCTCGCAGTGTCGTGCCGAGCTCTTGCACCAAGGGCAGATCTGCAGGTACCACAGTTTCCTGTTTACTAAACATAAAGCAGGTTAAAAAGGACAACATGATTCATTTATGTTCTCAGAATTCACACAGAAATATAAACGTTACAGCTATGAACCCTGAAGTGCTACTTATTACTGCTAGTGGGAAGCAGGTGCAGTGTTTGAAAAGGCCCAAAAACTATGAATAGCTTATAGTTGTCTCTGTTTATGAAGCTGGAATGGCAACTGAAAGTAAAAACATATTCATTGAATACATTATGTTCATTAAAATATTTATCAATTTGTTAAAAAACTGTGTGTGTGTGTCTGTGTAAATATATATGTGTGTATATATATATATATATATATATATGTATGTGTGTGTGTGTGTGTGTGTGTGTGTGTGTGTGTGTGTATTTACAAAGCACATAAAGCACATATATAACGTGTACGTATGCATGTATGTATATATATATATATATATACACTCCACTATACCTTTAATATATATACATGCATAACTCTATGTATGCATGCATGCATGCATATTAAGTGCGCAGTAGCATAGATCTAACAGACATGCACTAAAGCCACCAAACCCCACTTTTAATTTCATGGGGTCTTTTACATTCCCTTAAGAGTCAAACTGTAAGCCAATGAGTGATGACTCTCGCCGTGACTCTGCATGCCACATTAACTGCTAAGCGATAGACTATTTCCTGCTAATCAATTACACAACGATATTAACATATGATCTGCCTCTTACCCGGTCCCCTCAACTTTAGCCTCTTTCAAATGAATGTAGTTGGCAGGGAAAATACCCTTAAAAACAAGACAATGAACAGAAGCACTCGTGAGAACCCACGCAATTCATTGTGCAGCTATAGAATGTCAGGTAATGATTAGATTGTCAGTCTATCAGCAGAACGATAATTATCGCAACACCTTTTGTGATTTCTGTCGTAGTGTGTAGCCTCTGTACCACCCTGAAAGAGAGGGAGAGAGAAAGAGAGAGAGAGAGAGACATTTGAGATATATGGCAGCATGTTGCATATTTTTCCTATATTACTGACAGAACACAGCAGATGTTGTCATTCTTGTCTGTCATTCCAGGGTTGTGGCTCATATCACCAATGACAGTATGAATACACCCAAACTAGGGCAGCTGTTGCGGTTTCCATTACTTAAAGGGACGGGTCACAAAGAAAACATGACACTCTTTGTGCCTTTTAATTAAAACCCAACATAAACATCCTCTAATGCTCACAAAGGTGCCCTCTGGTTACATTATAATGATCGCATTATTTATTAAAGATAAAATACACATCTAATGCATCAGTTACTCACTGAATGCATAAACACAGCGCTTTGTTTTGATAGTTGTGATGAGCAAAAATATCTTTTGTCTTTAGCAAAAATATAAATGGATGTAAATATAAATGGATGTAAATTGCCTATGTGTAATAATTACAAAACAAAAGGAGGACTTTGTTTACTCATAAAACTTTCTGTAACACTGTCAAAATGCAGAATTATGGCCCTTTTAAATGATTAACCCAACGTGTCGTAGGTCACATGCACAGCTCTCGCATTCCTGCGTCTCTCAAAGACTCCGGAGAACTCAGGAAACCCCAGATCAGGCGTCGGCACAAGTGCGAACATGCTTTGAGAACGTGTGGGAGTTTGTGTCAGGACAGGTCGGAACAGAACGCTCACCTTCGAAAGTCTCCAGTATGTGCACAGTGTCCCCCACCTGCAGACTCAGCTCTGGCTCTCCTCTTGCATCATAGTTGTAGATAGCTGAAACATAAATCAAAGCAGGGGAAAATAAAAATAGCGCGACTGCCTGCCTGTCCTGTGAATGAGAGGGAATAAAGTGACAGCGCGAAACAACACGGCAACTGTTGCACAAGGTCCTCGCTGAAGTCGTCTCCGGTTCTACAGGGAAACAGACACTTTGTGTGTTTGACGTCTGTCAGTATGACTCACATCTTCAAACTAACAGCCAAATATTTCAGCAATCCAAACTCCCAATGAGATTATAATAACAAAATTACATTTTGACATTTCGAAAGAAAATGTGACTGATACGGGCTTGAGCGAACGTCTTCGTCACAACGCTCCAGCGTTGTGGGCGGTTGCCAGGGGGTTGCTAAGCGGTTGCTAAGGTGTTGCTCAACAGCCTAACTCACAGGAACTCAACTCAAAGTCTTTATGCCTTTGCTTTGACGGCAAGCGAACGTGACATATTTTGAATGAAGTGACTCAAATCTATTTAGTTGTTTGTAATCCTTCGAACGTACGTCCAAGGTTTTTTTTTTTTGCTGTTTTTGTCTGCCGGGCCCTTAACCCAAGTAAGAGTAAAAACTAATAGCGATGCTTATCGTAGAGCACTAATAACAGCACTAAGAACACATTTGTGAGTACATTACATCATGCTGTAGACACAACACAAGACTTTACCGTTTGGTGCAAAAAGCAAATGTTAGGAACTATAAATGTGCGGTAAATATACTGAGTCACAAAGCTCCTTCCTCTCTGAGGCAGAAGCATTTTTTGGGCTGTTGAACTGCGGATGAACCTCAGTGCATGTCTACACGACAAGACTGAAGGCTCGAGTTCTACCACCCTCTTGAATGTTGAAGGACACTCAGTCGGAATTCAAGATTTCCCTGTGTCATGCATCTGCCTGTTTCTGTCAGGCGAATACACGCGAAAACAAACGCGTATGCGGACAGATACCATCTAGGAATGCTAAATAGACAAACATCCTTTACTACTCCTAAAAATATTAGATCGCATCAAAGATACGACATCACAACAATGCAATCTCTGAATGTAGATACATCCTTTTGCACTTGTTAAAACAAAGGTGTGTCCTAAATGATGTGGAACCGACCTAAGGATAAGCCACACCCCTTAGTTACTGTTGCTATGTGGTCAAGCTTTTCTACAAGCATTTGTTCCTGCTGCTGTCGTCAAGCTGTTTACTTTTGGCACTGTGTTTAGCCAAACTACCCACCTTCAGTAGTTTTGTTATCAGTTTTTTTATATATACATTATTACAGACCTAAATGTTGTGAATATTGTTATAAAAACATATATCACACATTTCTAGCTGGCACATTAAACAATAAAAATAAACCGGTAAAACAACTCATTGTTTTTATAAGAGGTCACAAAATTCTGCATTTTGTAAGAGCAGAACGCAATAAAATCAGCAGCGGCGACTCTCAGCCTAAAGCTCAGTGTTTGTTCAGGCATGCACACGGTTCAATTCAAATAAAGACTCGCAGATAAAGCGCAACGCTTGAGGCTTCGTTTCACGACATGCGTCCACTCGTGCACCGCAGAGTTATGCGCGATAAATCTGCCTTTCTTTTCAGCTGTGTGAGATGTGGGATACATTTGTGTCCGATATCTACAGCTGTTGTATATTGTGTTGCACTAGCTCATCTAAAATCGGACGTATTCTGCACACAGCCAGGGACAGAAAATGCGTCGTAACGCTCGTCTCTCGTAAACTCAGCTCGCGGGTCACACGCTCCTCTTATATAACTTCTGCTCTGGGTCATGTACAATACAGGTGTATGCCATTTCCTGTACACACCCAAACACATCCAGGCCCTGCAGAGAAGCGTCACGTGCCCAGATGAGGAATTCCGTCACCTCTGGCTACATTTATCACACTTAGCAGAAAACGCCTGTCACCGCCATTTAAAAACGCTTAAAACATCGAGCTTGTTCGGCCGGATCTGCAGTGGTGCATGTTCTCAATGTGAGACGCTCGTAATTATTCCATCTTTAATCGATTTTAAAAAGTGATGTCATTTGATGTAGCATTTGCAATCAGCAAAATTATTGATTAATGATCATTCGTTCATTTCTGTTCCGAACTTATAACTCCACTTCTAGGGAGAAATACGTACTGCAGATCACTAAATATTTGCTTGGTTATGTCTACAGCGCACTTGAATTTTTGTTCTAGATTGTTAAAGGTGACTAAGACATTTTTAAAGCTTGTCTGAAACCGGTTTTCTTATAAGGTACCATTATACACAAATCACTGTATGTTTAGTCACTGACTGAAGTGGCCTTGGATTTTGGACACAGCCTGGGTGTCGCAGACAAAGCTCCACTTCACACTCCAGGCACCATCTGAGCGTGTGATTTGCTGTCTGGGCCAAATGGGCCATAGAGGTGTCACAATGACGAGGCCTGGTGCATGCTGGGATATGGGCTGTGCTAAAAGCTCCGCTCTGACCGGCCTTTGTGTACGCTCATGTATGACATCACTCACAGGCAGGTCACAAACACACTGTCGCTTTGACATGGCTTCTATTCTCTTTGCAGCATCACTCGTACAAATTTATACGGCTGACCTGTATGTTGAACAACCCAGCTAACAATTTGGGGTTGAGAGAACGTTTCCCTAACATTTCCATTAAGTAACAAAAATATTTTAGAAAATTGTTGTAGGAACGTTCAAAATGTCCAGTTTATAGACATTGTTGTATTGTTATTCCTTTTTAAACCTTATTAAACAATTTAAAAATAAGGTTTTTGATATGTGACATATAACGCTAACAAATGTTCTACTAATGTTACTTCTACAAGGTTTCTGATAACTTTTGGAGAAGGTTAGACAGCGTTACGAGAACGTTCCCTGTTAGCTGGAGAGTCACTTCGGAGACCGCAGCGTGATAGCAGTTTACTGGGGTAATGTGTCACAAGGCCGTGCAGTTGTGGTTACATGCAGAATTTGTGCTGAATCTCTATAACTTAAGTCCAAACTCAACAAAAATGCTCTTTAGTCACTTCACAAAAAACATAGTCTGCAGTGAAATGGGTGTTTTTTAAGAATCCTTGACCAGAAGCAAAAAACAATCACTTAAATTCCTCAAATGTACTAAAGACCAGCAAAACTGTCCGAGTTGGAGTCAGACTTTGATGTCTCACCAATAGATTACAGATCCCCTAACAACGCTCCACCATAACAATCAACTGTGTGTGCTTCACTGGCCAGCTAAGAGCTCTTGGTTTTAGCATAAGCACTTTAAGTACAGTACAGCACTGAGGCCCTGGAACAGTCACACGTGTGTAATAACCAGCCATTCATAGGACCCTGGCAATGAACGATTAAGGATTTCAGTGTCACGTTCTATGCTTTAACAAATATTTCTGTTTTCACTGTGAAATGTCTTAAAAACATCAATTCCAAAGCAAACAGCTACTGTCACTGACTCCTTAACCTACCGGGGGCGAAAAAGACGATCCATTCCAACAGATCAAATGTGTGTGGAAGTCTTTTATTACGGTTTGTGAGTTGATAAGGGCATTTGCAAAACAATCCAGAAACCCGATGCGTCATCCGTCACACAGAGATAAAGGCTTGTGTTTGACTTTATGGGTGTGTTCGGCTGAGTCTCCATGTGCCCAGATTCATGTTACTGGAAGGGAAATGTTTCGTTTACGACCGCGATCACTTCGAGCGTAACTCCGGCAGCTCTGTTAGTTTGTTGCATATGTTAATAGCTATAATGTGTCTTGTTTACAAAGTGAGAGAACAGCCCACTCTATATATACATGGCTGGAATGATAATAAACCAAACTAGACTAAACTAATCTAAATCTGTTTAGGTTTTCACAAACCAAAGCGCATTAAGAAGCCAGTGCGGCTCCAAACTTCGGTTCCAAAACATGTCAACAAGGCTAAAACGTGCCTGCTCTGTGTATAAAGCTTATATACGCTAGCTGATACGTTTTGCTGCAAAACTGTCAGTTGTGTTTACAGGTAAAGGTGCGGCTGAACTCTGCGCAAACTCCAACGCGAGTTTCCAGAGTGAAACGCCGAGTGTGAAACTCCAGGAAAATACTTTCAAAGTAACTTACCCACTCCATACTTCTCCCTTTTAGTGGGAATCCAGCGCGTCATGGCGGGAAATGTTCAGTGAAATGAAATAAATCATATGAATAAGTATGTTAAGTGAGGGCTCGGGTGCCTGAACATCACAGTTCCGGTGTGCGTATTACGCAAAAAAACCGCTTGCTGCGCGCGTGTGTGTCGTGCGCGCACACGCTCTCTCTCTCTCTCTCTCTCTCACACACACACACACACACACACACACACACACACACACACACACACATTAATTTCACATATTTCTGCTCATCACTTCATTTGGGTATTATTTAGTTTATTTTTTGTGTTTGTTTGTGTGTGTGTGTGTGTGTGTGTGGTACTATACTGTCTGTGACATTGTGCTAGTGTACTTTGGGTTTCTTAAGGCTGAGTTTTTGCAGGTTTCCCGGGAAACCATATCTTTTCTCTCCGTGCAAGGAAAAAATGACAATAAATCTGACTGTGAGTTTGGGTAGTACAAATAAAGCCAATACAGTCGTTCTGTGCATGTCTTTGAGTAGCGGTGCTTTAACGTTGTGCTTATTAATATATTTCTTAAACAATTTTTTTGTTTTTTGTCCATATATATGAACTCATGAACATGAACTGGAAACCCAATGGCTGCCAATAAAGCTTGCTAAATTTCCTATGATCTTACTGCGATAAACGTACTGCGACTCGTGTCTTATTCATTCATATTGGAATATTGTCATGGATGGAGAACTGAGCCTGTAAAGGGCAGGAATGTTTGGAATCCTCTGTTGTTACAGCAACTGCTCTCTCTCTCTTTCTCTCTCTCTCTCTCTCTCTCTCTCATCGTGAGTTTGTGTTTGTACTGTAGCGTGTAGGTTTTAAAGACACAGTGCATTCAGCTGCATGCCAGCTCCATCACAAAATAGACCAAAACATTTTCTGTAAGTGCTTGTAGTGGCGTGGAGTGTATTCCGAAGGAACTCAGTTGGTTAAGTGTGGATTTAATAACCACTTCTTACCGTCTGCTGTATATCCGGACAAAACTAATTTCATGATCCTTCTACATACACAGACGCCTTGTGTCTAAATGACTTCAGAGAACGACTCCCTTTTCTGAATGACTTTCCAGTCAGAGTAATTTGTATGAATGTTGTTATCGGTGTTTATTTTGCAGTTAACATGTGCCTCTTTATTTCTCGGTTTAAATAAATTCGGTTCATGTAAATTGTGTTGAAGCAGTGATTAATGAGCTCTGTTTGTTTATTTAAAAATTTATGTGCTTGGATTTTTTTCAACAAGATGCTCTGAATATTTTGTCTGCACCATTTCCTCCCACATCAGGAAATTTCAGACGTCAACAAGAGAATTTAAATAAGGAGTGAATTAGGCCAAGAGTAGAATGTCAAATTAAGAGTCATTTTCTCACAGACCCTCTCAATGAGCCCCAAGCTTGACAGTCTTTGTTTTTGGCAGGGACAGAGAGCCACCTAGTGTTCAGACAGAGTCATTGCATCCAGCACAGTGTGTCATTTAAAACCGACACTTTCTGGTTGTTTTGACCTTGATATGACGCAATTTTGTTTTTTGGTAAAATGGTTTATGATCACGTGAAAGCATTTTGGAAACCTTTTGGTTTATGTGGTTTACACAAACAAGTATCCATATAACATGAAATAAAAGATAAATGCAACTGGCTAAGATTTTCAAGGTTTGTTACCTCCATTTGTTTGTTTTTTAGTTACTAATTAGAAAGGGGAAAAACAAAATTAGTATGTATTATGTAATATTCATTACCATAAGTCAAATATAAAAGATGTAACTAAGAAGTTTCTGTCATGAACTATGATGTACAAAACATCAAAACAACATGTACATAAATAATCGAGATTTGCCTGTACATAATACTTCCAAAGAGAATGTATATAATTGTGTATATATTATATGTATATATAAATTAATATAATATAAAACAATATAGTATACATATAAATATACATAGTTGTATAGTATATTTATAACAATAATATTTTAAGCGTCTGTTTGGTTAATATAAACAAAAATCCCTCGGATCAGTGTTAAAATGGGATCTTTACCCTACCACGATTACCCAACGGTAAGTTTATAGTAATGATTTAAAATTTCATCCGTCGGGTGCGATTTCGAGGGAGATCTCCACGTGGTTTCAGTTGAGTTCAACATACGTAATAAAATGTAAGTAAATATACCTGCAATTTTATGTTTCAAACAGAGATGGCGATAGAGAGGCAAGTTACGAGAACAATGATCCCCAACGTCCAGCAGGTGGGGTTAGTGTTGTCTCCCGTGCAGTGTTTTCTTATTTGGTAACGCCTGGAGGTCACCCCATCACCCCATCTCTCGCGAGGGTACATACATTGTGAAGTGCTGTAGTAAAACAAGACGCCTGCAGGTCTGAGACCGAAAGCTGAAGATATTGGGATACTTGTTCAACTGAAAAAACAGTTCTGTGATAATCTGCATATATGCTGTTTTCTACCTTTTTGAACCATTACAAGCATCGCAAAAATATTATTTTTTTTAAAGTAGTTTTTATAAGAATACATCCCTGCATTACATTATACATTACAATGTATAATGTATATACAGATATACATTATAAACAGCATGCATTCATTCACTATGTAAATGTCCACCAATGTGTAGACAACAGGGTTTTTGTGCAATATACATTTATGCGTTGATTATGTAATAATTTGTCTTTTGATTGGATGTTAGATGTTTTATCTCTTCAAACACATTCTGTTTATTTACAATTCACAATTTTCATGTTAATTTTCTGCTCTATGGGAAAATCAAAATTTGAGGCAGTTCTAACATGGACTGTTTCGCGTGCATGATCATATAAACGGTCTGATCGTTAAAGCAAACAATTCCTCCGCTAATGACAGGCACTTAAACGTGAGCTATGATACAGCCACCTCCGTGTGCTTATATCGTCTCACGTCTTGCCCGCGTTCGTCAGAACGGCCTCAGAAAGCTTTAATTCAAACCCCTGCCGGAGCAATTACTGTCTATGACCTGATCCTGAAGGCGCAAAAAGCATATTTTATTTTGTTTTCGTATCTGACTGCATCCGCTGCTTGCTGACAATTGCGAGAAACAACGAAGGTGAAAAAATTGAAATCAATGCCAAATAAAAAGAGCAAGTCAGATATTGTAGGCGAGATGCCCGAATATAAGGGACATGCACGGTTTTAAGATGAAGTCCTTCTGTCCTCAAAGACACCCGCCCGCCATTAAACTGAATTGATCAGCAGGGCTCTGGCACGTCCAATCTGTAAGTGCTTGCATGACTGAGGCCAGAGTGCTTTTGGCCAGAGCAGCATCTTTCTGCTAAAACGTCTTTGTTGAAGTCAAGGGCTCAGCACTCCATCCCTAAATCACGTCAAGGAAATGCAGCATTCCTGGGTTTTAAACTGCTGATGGAGCTCCGACTCCGGAATGTCACCACTTTGTGTCATTTCTACAAATTTATGGCAACCGTCTGCTTTTGAAATTAAAAACTGACATTCATCCGGCCATTTATGAAATGATACACCCTTTGCTGAATGCTAATGTTTTAAAATATTGATTACAAATGCTGAGTCTACTGTTTTGTTGTATGTGGTGAAAGATACATTCTGCATAATTCCTCACCATACAATCATATTAAACTTCAAAATCTGATATGAACAGATCGGTTTTAACTGTGCGGTGTGTGTGTTTATGTGTGCGTACCCAGCTAGCAAGTTTAGGCTGTAAGAACGTTTCTGTAATGTTTCCATTCGGTAACAAAAACCTTAAAATGTTATTTTGGAATGATCAAAATGTTTTTTAAACATTGTATTAAACTTTTTTTTTAATTCTGTGATGTTTTTAAAACATTACACCAGGGGCATCGCTAAGGGGGGGAAAGTTAGGACAATTCTAAGGGCCCACGCCCTTTAGGGGCCCCCAGAGATCTGCTTTATTAGTAATAACACTACTAGGGGGGCCCAACCTCATATTTTGTCATAGGGCCCAAAATTGCGAGCTGCGCCCCTGCATTACACTAACACTTTAAGAAAGAATATATTATGTAATATTAATATATTCTATAATATATAATATTTGATATATTATGTATAATGTTATAAAAGTTCTACTAACGCTACTCCAAGAACATTAAAAGAACGTTTGGAGAATGTTAGCTATGTAAGTCTCATACAATGCTACAATATTACAATTATTTACTGCATTTTGCTGCTATTACCGACACACTACAAATGATTACTTAAGTGGTTATTACTGGCATTCAGCACGGAGATCTGATGACGCAAGAGTTTGGCCCAATAAACTAAATGAACCTGATGAACTTTGAGACAGTGATCAGTGTAAGTCCACTTTAATCCTCCAGACCACAGCGCTGACTGCCGCAGCATAGCTGAGCGCAAATATAGAAGGCAATTTATCACTGTCTTTTATTGTTGCTTAAAGGTGCATCGCGGTGTGTCTGTAGGTTGGATGTGGGCGCTGTTTTGGGGTGTGGTCTGGGTGCAATGCAGTGCTGGACCGACCACGTCACAAGTGGGACCACCTCTCCTCATCGCTAACTGTATTTGCCATTAACTGAGAGAGAGAGAGAGAGAGAGAGAGAGAGAGAGGGGGTCAAGGGAATAGTAAGGTTTTACATAGCACCGCAGATTCTGGGTGTTGCCTTTTAAGTTTTGGGACAGGGGTAAAGGTCAGATGACACCGGCGCTGGACAGCTTTGAGCCACAATGCAGCATCTAATGCACCAAATGCACGTCCAGGATGTAAGATATTCCTGCTTTACTGAAGGCACAGAAACAGCAGGATACGGCAGAGAGAGCGAGAGACAGGTTTATCTGTCCTCATACAGCTCTTTAATGGATTTGACATGAAAAGCTGGCGCAGATGTAGAGATTGTTCATCATTACCGCTCAACAGACTGAGACGCAGTCCTCGCGCGCGCATGTGTACGTGCGCGTGTGTTTGGCTGCCACACACAGATTTGCGCAAGATTTATGCCCACTGCAGTAATGAAGTTACACTCGCTCTGTTCTCTGGCAGAAACATTAAGCAAATGCCTAATAAGATCTCTGCAGCAGGCGCTGATGGTACAGTTTAACCTCAGAAACGACCGTTTTCTGACACATATCATCCGTACACAACACTGCTGCTCCATATTCCTTGTGTTACAAATCGTGTCGCGTCGTCTAGCAGTGATTATCATTAAACTTGTGTACATGCAGTTCAAAAGTTTACCATTTTATAACAATTGTGACTTCAGAAATGTCTAGGGGAACGAAAATATGTCATCTAATTTCCCATAATAATATTCATGCGGTGTATATCGGTGTATATCTCTTAATGTGAAGTGCCATTAAACCAGCAGGGGGCGCTCTGCACGTGCCCAGGACAGATGGAGAGCGGGATCTTGAACAGATACAGGCCATGTTACATTCACATAATAGAGGTGACAGGAAGGTAGCATACTACCGTTTTAAATGTTTGAAGTATGCAGATTATCACATACTGCAAAATAGTATGCAGTGTAAAGTATATACGTTTTGCAGTATGCAGTAAGCAAATGTATCATTCTGAACAGTGCCGGGAAACACCCACAGCAGAGCAATAGATCAAAGTATCCTACAGCTATTGATTTTCTCATTTGTTTGTGATTTATTGATGATGATAATGTTAATCGATCTGTTTCATGCTAGTTAATGTTAAGCATTTAAATGCATGCATGTTTTCTTATTTTTTATCATAGTTTATTATATAATATGAAAGTTAGCTTTAGGTGTAGATATATAATTATTTTTATGTAAATATTTTAATATGAAATCCATTGGGTCTTATAATTGGCAGCACTAAAATAGCCTCTAAAGTGTGTGTGTGTGTGTGTGTGTGTGGTATTGTTTTGCTACCATTGTAGGGACCAAATATCCTCACAACGATGGTAAAAGTCACACACAACTACATTGTGGAGACCAGTCAGCAGTCCCCAACTTATCTAGCAAACACAGACTCTGGGCTGCAGTGAAGCAAACACACCCAGTGTTCCACCCTCTTCTGTAAATGAGACATCAGATTCACATCTGTGTCGTGTGTGTATGTGTGTGTGTGTGAGCTTTCAGCCGAGCGCAGCTGCGTGCTGCAGAGGGGCGGAGCTAACAGTTTACACCCAGCAATGTGTAGAAGACTGGAGAGAAGAATGCTTGCAGGAAGAGAAATATGAGTCTGCAGGAAAACCAGTGATGTCAGCCGGACCAGAGAGCTGCTGACAAACGGAGAGAGATGCTGACAGCTGGAGTAAGATTCTGTCCAGTTCTGTGGGTCTGAAAGGGAAAAGCAAAACAATGGGAACATTAAAACGGTTTTAAACTCTTCCTCATAATACATCATATTATATTATTAAAATATATTATATATTATAATATTATATTATAATATTATTATCATATTATCATTTGACATCTCAGGCTGTCAAAGTATGTTTATATTAGTGTTTGAAAAATGGACCCGGTTTTCTCTGGTGACTGTTCAGCTGTAATTAGTTTTTATAAATAATTCAGTTTCATTCAGATGTATTTGCTTAGTGCTCTTTGTGATGTATTCGGAAATCATTTCAAAGCAGCTTTCTAAAGAATTTTGTTTACAACAAAACAACCTCCAGCAAACAAGCGGGCCTGGATTCATTTGGCAGGACATAAATGAATTCCTATCTATTTATCTATTTAACAGAAACCTGTAGCATGATGCTGAAAGGATGCAAATATTTACTAGTGTCAGTGTGTTTGCGTTACCCCGGCACACACAAACACAGGCACATATTGTGTACATCTGTCAGTGTTCTACATTCTAATGGGCTGGTACAGTAATTGAGCTGTGTTCTTTTGCTTGGCCTTGTATTGGCCGATATTGTCTCTGTCGACCTGACTCAGCATCTCTTCACTTGCCTGTTGGCTCACAGCCGGGGTTCGAACAACATCCAGGGTACCATCTAAGCATCCAAAAGCATGACCGTGCAATTTTATACCCAGCAGAAAGTAACTTTGTTTAGGCCTTACAATTACACTTCACATCTAGTGTTCCAGTGTGGCAGGCGATTCTACAACAAAAAGTCAGAGCACACCAATATACCAAATATCTGAAGTAAATATATAAAACAAACTTCTAATCTCTTTACATACCTCCGTTACTAACAAACAGTGGCGTTGCGAGGGGGGGCTTTGGGGGCTTAAACCCCTGATGTATTGTCAAAAGCACCTGATCTTTTGGAATATGTTGCACTTAAAACACTGTGTTTTGTTTAGTGTGTTCAAAATTTAAAAAATGCAGAGTACCATATGTATTGGTTTGTTATCCATTAATCATTTATAAAATAATGTAACTGCCTTGCAAATAATCCATGAGTTGGTGGGAGGCAGCGGGGTAAAGTAGGGCTGTTTTATGGGTCTAAGCCCCTTATCTCTTCTGACCCTAGCAACTCCCCTGCTAACAAACATCTCTGAACCTGAGCATCTCACTTAGCAACAGTCCCGTTTCCTCGTTCTTTATTGATTATTCATATTTTCTATTGATCTAACCCCTCCTGTGGAAAACTTTGCTTAACCTCTGAGATACTCTGATTATTTCCCATCATGCCTCACTGCCGTCAATATGTGTCTGCTGATGCACATGCATCACATTTTTTTCAGAAACATTTTTTCACGTCATAAATAAAGTGGCTTATATATATTTATACAAAATATATAATAAACTAATATATTTATGCAACGTGTATATGTATATACCTTTTGTGGAAGGCGTAGGACCAAACCAAATGTTTGTCTAATCAGCGGGGTTATGGAGAGCGCTCTGAAGGGAGGGTGGGATCTTATGCTTTTAAAGCTATAGCTTTCTGTCGCTAGTTTTGCCTACCCTACTTTTAACTATCCTTTTAAACTTTGAACAACTTTTTATACTGTTTTAGTTTAGTTATGGTTACCTTAAGGTCCTGCTTTAGGAAACAGATTTAGTTTTATTAATCTATTAATGTATTTACAAGAGGGCCGTTGGCCGTTTGTCATGCTGAATTATGGTCCCCATATGATATTTCAAATGAATTAAAAAACTTTCTGTACCCTTGATACTTTACTGCATAATTGAACTTTTCTGACAACAGTGGCCAAATCCCTGATGCATCAATAGTGGCTGACAGCTGATTGGCTGGCTTGTTCCTCTTGGCATTGCCATGAATACAAGAGCAGTAACGTCCCGTTTCCAGCTAAATATTTTACACTTCATTCAGGTGCTTCATTACAGTGATTGCTTAAGAAAAGTTCCAAGAAAACAGAAAGAAAAACAGAAACTACAGTCAAGTTCTTACTGTTCCTGTAGCTAAACCATTGCATTAGCATTCCATTGCGTTAGCAGTGCGAAGGTTGCGGGTTCGAGCAAATACACATAAAACGTACACCTGGAATGCACTGTAAATCGCTTTAGATCAAAGTATCTGCTAAATTCATAAATGTCTTACAGTTTTACTGTAACTCAAACGGTATTGACGTGCACAGTATGAATGTATAAATGCTCTCTCTCACTTTGTAAGTCACTCTGGATAAAAGCATTTACTAATGAATAAATGTTAACGTAATGTAAATGTTCACTTATATTTTAATGTAAACATAACCAGAAAATGGATTGCGTGTCATGCCATTGTTTAATTTGAAAGCAAAAGATGCTTAAAATGGTAAAACTTCCGGTCAAATTCGTATAGTCATATAAATCACATATCATATAAATAGTCATATTTACTTTATAGGCAAAGTCATACATAGTCATATAAACTTTCACTGTATTTCACTGTATAACCTGTTAAATATCTGCATTGTGTCCCTGAGAAGTGTTTTCCCTGCAAGAGCAATAATCTTGACTTTGCTGAAGTCTGCGCGCATATTAAACGCGTTTACACTGCATCAGAATCAAAATTCTGCTTTACTGGCAACAAATAAGCTACATGTATTGTTGACATGGCGGCTTGTTCCAAAGAACACAGTAAACCTACCCTCTCCATACTCATATATGTATATATACATACTGTAACACAACGATACAATATACACAAAACGCACAATAAACATATTTAAAGTTATAAAAAGCAACAGTAATGTGCATAAAGCAGTATAGAGACTCCAGCCATCCGTAAAGCAAAAGTGAGTAATTAAGTGCAAACAATGAAACAAACGCACGTGAGTTCTGCTGTATGCTGACATGAATCTCACACACTTATACATCATTCATACACATTTACAGTACCGTTGTGGAGGTGAATTGCTTAGTTCTTCATCTACATCGATTTTTAAAAGGTGGGGGGGGGCTACTTTTGCATCGTTGACAAAGCCGGCGTATAAATACCACAGGACCTAAAGCGGCAATGCTCTCACTACAGCCCCAATTCACAAGCACCATGGACATGATAGTGACCTCTTCGCGCAGAAGGGCTCTAGAGACGCGGACAGCCCGTCTTCCATCGTCCGCTATGCGCTCACACTCCTGGGCTGTAAACACTCCCGGTTCTTTGTCATTTAAAAGAACCTCAACTGTGCCGATCTCCCGGGCTTACAACACCGCGGTGCTCGCGTCTCCCGACGGGTTCGAGCTGAGCGCGGCGCTGAACGGAGACCCTGTGCGCAGTAACGAGAAGGAGCAGCTCCAGGGGCTCAACGACCGCTTCGCCAGTTACATTGACAAGGTGCGTTTCTTAGAGGAGCAGAACAAACAGCTGGAAGCTGAAATCCAGGCGCTAAAGCAGCAGAAATTGTCGCAGTCACTGCATGGCGATGCGTACAACCGAGAGCTCCAAGACCTGCGCTGCGCCCTGGAACAACTCCACAAGGAGAAGGCGCAGATCCTGCTGGACACGGACCATATCGACGAGGATCTCCAGCGACTGAGGGACAGATATGAAGATGAAGCCCGGCTCAGAGAGAACACGGAGGCTGCGATTCGAGGCATGAAGAAGGACAAGGATAACTCGCTTCTGATGAAGTTGGAGATGGAGAGGAAAGTTCAGGCACTTTTGGATGAAATCGACTTCTTGCGCCAGAACCACGAGGAGGAGATCAACGAACTTCTGGCTCAGCTTCAAGCCGCACAAGTGCCGGTGGTGGAAATGAGGGACTTCCAGAAAACCGACATCACCTCTGCGCTCCGGGAGATCCGTGCGCAGCTGGACGGGCTGTCCTCCAAGAACCTCCAGCAGGCTGAAGAGGTGTTTAAGTGCCGCTACACCATGCTGACAGATGCGGCGGAGCAGAACAAGGATGCTATAAAGTCCGTACGGGATGAGATTGCAGATTACCGCCGGCAGATCCAAGCCAAAAACATTGAACTGGAGGCGCTTCGAGGTTCCAAAGAGTCACTGGAAAGACAACTGCATGACATCGAGGACCGCCACAACACTGACGTTGGCAGTTATCAGGTTCGTTTCTCAAGTTATAAGTTAGTATAAGTTAAACAAATTAAATAATTAACATATACTTTTAATAAACGACCAATTTGCATAATATTTGTAAAATTGCCAACTAATAATATAAATGATTAATAAAAACATATTCCTATCGTTATTTTTTCTGATGTGCTGATACAGTATGATATGAACAGTCTAGGGAATTGTGCTTATTTGTTGTGATTTATAACTGATGTCGTAGAGAAAAGCAATAAAACTACGCGGTGATGCCCAAAAATGCCGCTCTAATCTCTAAATCTAGCTGCTCTTATTTCACAGGTGGTTGGCGCACTGCGTGCGGAATTACGCACCATAGCGTAGCCTGAAGGTTTACAACGTAGTGTGCCAGCGCTGCAGAATCTCCTTTAGCTGCATAGAGATCATTTTAGGGTCACCAGCTCGACTATTACAACTATTGTTACCCCAGCATGAGAACTTGACCATTTATTTTTTGTTGAAAATTAATAATCCCGTATTTACTCAATATTTACTGTCCAATGTTGTGTATTTGTTGTGTTTGATGGTGGTTTTAAGTGGAAATGTCGTAATGTGTGAATTTATTACTCTCTCTGCCAATTGCATTTATCAGGAGATGATCCACCAATTGGAAAATGACTTGAAGGGAACCAAATGGGAAATGTCTCGTCATCTCCGAGAATATCAGGATCTGCTCAATGTTAAGATGGCCCTGGACGCCGAAATAGCAGCTTACAGGTACTGCTGCTCACAGCAGTTCAACTTGTTCATGCCTCATGCTCGCTGACATGTGATTTAGGTCAACAAACCCTTTCTGTATTTTCTCTCTCAAATGTAGGAAACTTCTGGAGGGTGAGGAGACACGCTTCCATACAATCTCTGGAAGCATATCCAGCCCCAGCTTCGCATACAGTCAGCCCAAAACCTCTAAGGTCAAACATAAAATAGTGGAGGAGATCATCGAGGAGACCAAAGGAGAGAGTGACATCGACGACGACCTGGCTGAGGTGGCGAGGGAAGTGGCAGAGGAAGCTGGTGAGGCAAAGGAGAGCGCGGAAGAGGAAGGAGCCGAGGAAGAAGAGGAGATTGTTGCTGTCGAACAAGCCAAAGTAAGTTCTGCTGCCCCTGAGGGTGAGGCAGAGGAAGAGGAAGGAGGAGATGAGGAAGAAGCAGCAGAAGAAGAGGCTGCTGAGGAGGAAGAAGGTGCAGCGGAGGAAGAAGAGGAGGAAGAAGGTGCAGTGGAGGAAGAAGAGGAGAAAGGAGGAGCAGAGGAAGTAGAAGAGGGGGAGGACGGAGAGGAGGGAGAGGAGGTAGAGGAACCACAGATGGAGGAGATTGAGGAGACAGAACTGTGCAGTGTCAAAACTCCAACATCAGATAAAGACGAAAAAGAAAGCAGCGACAAAGACGACGGAGGAGAAGAGGAGCATGAGGGTGAAGAAGAAAAAGAGGTAGAGGGTGAAGAAAAAGACAAGGATGAGGAGGAAAAGGAAGAGGCTGTGGAGAAAGACGAGGAGAAAGACGAGGAGAAAGACGAGGAGAAAGAGGAGACCAAACCTGAGGAAGATGAAGAGAAGAAAAGCGACTCTGGAGCAGAAGAAACCAAGTCCGATTCAGAAAAGAAGGACAAAAAGAGTGATACAGAGGAGGAAGAGAAAAAAACCTCCTCACCAGTGAGTGAAGAGAAAGAAGATGACAAGCAGCAGAAAGAAAAGAAGGAAGTCGTTTCCAATGGAGACCAGAGCAGCCCGGCCAAAGAGGAACCCAGCCCCAAAGAAGAGGCTCTGACCAGAACCGTGGAGACCATCACCAATGGAGAGAAGGAAAAAGCCAAACCAGACGCAGAGAAACAAGAGAAAGCAGAAGAGAAGCCACAGGAGAAAAAGAAAGCTGCCAAAAAGGTGGAGAAAGTAACTCCACCCGCAAAGAAGGAAGTTAAAGGAAAAGACTGATGCTTGGGTGGAACAAATGACCTCAGTTAGTTAGTCCGAATTCATTCTATCCGATGCAAAATGTGAAGCCAACTCAAAAACACCATTAGATGCAGCTAGCGAAAATAATTGCATGTGTGTTGACTGACTTGCATGTGTAAACAGGAAGGAAAGGAAAGCCATGCTAACAGAAATTATAGCGTGTTTGAATTATAGAGCAAGTACATTATGCTGCTAGTGATTTCCGGTGAAATGATGTTTCATTAATGTCTGTTTATGAATGACTTTACAGCGTTACGAGATTCCGCAAGCGGCTCGGCAATAATGGTGCTACCAAAACATAGAGATTTGCAGCCACAATTTAAGCAGAAACTCTTTAATGCAGTTCTACGTGATGTCTATCTAGTGTACTACATGCCTTAAGACATAATGCACTGAATCAATGATGAGAGTCGGTCTGTTAACACCAACTCAAGCAGAGCTGTTAGCAATAATACTGTGAAAGCTAAGATGCTGTTTCGATCTGCAATATTATCACCTCAATCAATAAACACTTGCTAAGTCTATATAAGTCTCTTCAGTGTTTCTGTTTGATGCTACTGTATGCTGTGTGTTGCTTTAGCATCCGTCAACACGCATAAACATATTTACAATGCAGTACTGTCTTCAGTTATTGTATTTGCAAAACAGCTAAGTTGCTAAAATGTAATCCTGCCATTCTTGGGCAGGATGATACAGTAGAAGATTTTCAGAGGCTAACAGCTAGCCTGTACGGACACTGCAAGATAATATACCAGTGTGTGCTGGAATGTTGTATTGACCAATCAACATCCAGGACTGGAACTATCCAATTAAATACTAGATCAGCATGAAAAACTGCCCCTCTTTCATCTGGCCAAATGCCCAGAACTACAGCCATAGGTTGAGAAAACGTGACTTATCTCACAAACGTTTCACACACAGTGCACATGAATCAAATTTAGTTTGGATGAGACCCTACATCAGTGTCTAGACAGAAGCGTGTAGCTTCCAATCAAGCTAATGGAGAACATGTGCTCCTCTTAGCTTATTAGGCTTGACCTGCAGTCCAGCAGACGTCACATAACCACATTTGCTAAAACGGATGGCGCTGTGGGAGGGGTAATCAGATGTCTATCCAATTTAAAATGTAAAACATTATCTATTCATCTTAAACACTAATTCTGTCAATACACATTTTTGCAGAGCGGCAATTAAACTACCCAGCAACAGGGAATGTTCTCATAACGTTGTCTGACATTCTCTAAAAGTTCTCGCAACGTTATCTGAAACTGTTACATTACTATAGATTTAATGTATGTAAAACCTTTTTAGACGTTATATATCTTCTGTATCAACGTTATTCTTAAGTTGTTAGTGGAATGTTTTAAAAAAACACAGCATTATAAAAAATCTTTGAATAACGTTCCTATATCCAAGCAATAACGTTAATACAATATAAAAAACTGGACATTTTGAACATTAGTAGAAAATTTTTACCTTTTTTGTGACTAAATAGAAGCGTCAGGGAAACGTTCCTACAACTCAAATTGTTTTCTGGGTAGCTGGGTCTGGATAAGGGACACTTCAAGGATGTACGCGAACATGCGAGCAATTTATTAAGTTGGTCACCTCGGTCATTTAACTGAGATGTTTGCACATTGAATCACACTGATAGATCAACCTGATAGTTGTGGAGTTTAAACCAGTTACCAGCCCAGATCATTTACAACTATGCCACACTGACTGCATGTGTATAGATTCTGCTCTGTGCTGTTCAAGTGCTGAATAGGCAGAAAATGGTCATGTGACATGACTTCAGCTGAGCTGTGAGGTTTCTTGCATTATATTGATTACAGCTGTCATGAATAAATAACCAAGACGCAGCTATGCGGTATAGAGCTATGTCTCTATACTGCCAGATGAAATGAGTTGTAGTGTATCAGAACAGGCTACGTTTACAACTGCACGCTCTCAGACTCATACTACTTTTGCAGTATGCAGTATGTATATTGTGCGTAGTATGCACATTTTTTGTATGCATAAAAAAGTCGAGTCACCTACGAAAATTTACTTAATGTGCTGTGCTTTTGAGACTTACACCTTTAAACCCCTAAAGCTTGTGTTGTGAATGGTAAACCCATTGAACTGAGCAGTGCTGATCACTTCTGATTAGAACGCACTTCATATCCCACAATGCAGCGTGCTCAACTTCCTGTTTGAATGAAGGGCTAATTTTTGCAAGGACTGGCAACACAACATTCTTTTCCACAAACTGGACAAAATTACAATAAAGTAACCAACTGTATTTGTGAGATGATAACTGGACATGTGTAAGGAATTAAGCACACAGTGTATATTACACGATGATAAAAGAGAAAAACGCGAAGAGCGCATCAGGATAGAGAGCTTTCAAGATTTTATTAGTAGGCAATGAGGCTTTCTTTGACAGTCTGGTCTAAGGCATTTTCAATCCTAAGCACACTTGTGTAATTAGAGGCAGTTCATAGTTTCAAACTGAAGGCAAACGGACACAATGCTAAAATAAGTCGCTTTTGCATTTTAAAAACAATCCAACCAAAACAGGAAAACAGCAATCACACTTTCCCTGCCAAGCGCAAATGTAAGGCATGGTCATGCAGACGGCACTCTGGGCTTTGAGAATTTTTATAGTAGCATTTTTTCTTGGGCAAGTTACTCTTGTTTGGGTATGATGTGTTTTATTTTAATCGGAAGTGCAGCACGACACAGTGATTTTGTCAACATCTCTGCATGTGTGAGATACATGGATGAGGTCTGATCACCTCTAGCACCAGAGATTTTGGTCCTGTCTGTTTACTTCTCTTTTGGTTTGCTCTTCTCGTCTTCTCCTCCCTTCTTTTGTTCTTCCTCTTTTTCTTTTCCGTTGTCATCCTCTGCTTCCTCTTCTCCTTTATCACCCTCTTCATCATCTCCACCTTCTTCCTCTGCATCTTTTTCTCCCTCCTCTCCCTGTTTTTCTTCATCCTCACCTTCTTCTCCGCCCTCTTCACCTGTAAGAGACACAATGCAGAATGTCAGTGCTGATAAATATTATTTATGCGAATCGTGATATTTTTGCTGCATGAACAGAGACCATAACTTTAACCAAACCATCCCAATGTAGATTTAGAATGTTAAATTAAAAAAAACATTATATTTTATCATTGTTATATCTATAAACCAATATGACAAAACAATATTAATAGCAATATTTGCCTTTAAATATTTTTATTTTGCTACTTTCTGACTTTATCTTTCTATTTGTAGTGAGCCTCAAATCAAAGATCCTCACCCTCCTCTTTTTCCTCTTCCTCTTTTTCTTCTCCCTCATCCTCTTTTTCTGCCTCTTCTTCCTCCTCTTTCTCACCTTCCTCCTCCTCCTCTCCCTCTTCCTCCACCTCCTTCTCACCCTCTTCCTCCTCCTCCTTTTCCTCCTCTTCCTCCTTCTCACCCTCTTCTTCCTCCTCCTTTTCCTCCTCTTCCTCCTTCTCACCCTCTTCTTCCTCCTCCTTTCCCTCCTCTTCCTCCTTCTCCTCCTCTTCCTCCTTCTCAGCCTCTTCCTCCTCCTCTTCCTCTGGACTTGCTCCTGCTTCCTGTGCCTGGCTGGCTTCAACAATCTCCTCTGGTGTGGCAGAGTAGCTCATCAGTCTGGTTCCCAGAAGATAGGGGGCGCCAGAGGCCAAACTGGCCTGCACAGAGAACACAGGGCGGCCGAAAGAAGGTGTGGCAGCTATAGAAGGAGAAAACACACTGGAGATACCGCCGATACCGCCCACGTTGAAGCGTGTTTCTTCTCCTTCTAGTAGCTTCCTGTCGGGAAATATTGGCAAGGAGAGTCAATACGCCGCATTATATTCTATAACTATAAAAACAATATTTACAACATTCACAAGTGTAAACGTTTATGGGCCATTTATTTAAAAACCCAGATGAATTTCCACTATCAACATTTGTATGGGACATTTTGACAAATTTCATGCGTGTTAACTTAATAGGGAAAAGTACATTTTTACATGTCAGTCTGTAATAGATTACCGGGGTTTTAAAAATATGTACAGGCAATTTTAGAACGACTATAAAAGACTTTTTATATTTTCTGTGTCGAAAATAAATGTATTTAACTTTATGAATGGCCTTTAAATGTGTTCATTAAATAAAGTATTAATTAATTGTTGTTTGTTTATCCTCTATTTTTTAATTTCACAGTGCACATTTTATCATCCTTGTACATTTTGTAAACATTTGATCCAAACCTAAAAATCAAACCAAACTGACAGGACTGCTTTAATGAAGCGCACGTTCCCTGAATCAGTCATCTTACTGACCTGTATGCAGCGATCTCAATGTCCAAGGCCATTTTGACATTGAGAAGGTCCTGATACTCTTTGAGATAACGGGCCATCTCACTCTTCATGTTCCTGAGCTCAGTCTCCAGGTCACTGATGTTATCCTGCTCACACAGAAAGATATTTAAACCAAGACGTTAAAACCGAAGCCTGTGTGCAGCTGTGCTAATCAAATGTGAGACATGCAGTTAACGTTCTGACCTGTAGACCTGCGATCTCTCCGCTCTGTTTATCCTCCACCTCCTGCAGTTGTCTCTCCAGGGCTTGATTGATGCCTTGGCATGCTTCAATCTCAAGGTCTCGAGCTTTCAGCAGACGGCGGTACTCTCCCGCCTCGTCTTTAGCGGTACGAATGTTCTCCGTGTGTTTGACCGTGTCTTCCGCCATGTTGCTCACCTTCCCACGGAACCACTCCTCCGCTGCGTGGATGTTCTGCTGAGCCAGGCGTTCATACTGGGACCGGATGTCTTTGAGAGCCACGGAGAGGTCCGGTTTGGCTACCTCCATCTCCACTGACACCTGGGCGCTGTACTGCACCTGGGCTTGCAGTTCCGCAATCTCTCCCTCGTGGAGTCTCTTCAGGAAGGCCAGCTCATCCAGGAGAGTGTCGGCTCTTTTGTCCAGCTCAGAGCATCCCAATGACACTTCATCCACTCCCTTCCTGGCTTCCACTAGCTGGCCTTCTGCTTCCTCACGGGCCAGAACCTCTTCTTCATACCGATTCTGCAGAGCCTTCAGGGCTTCTTCCAGGCGATCCCGCCTCTCTTGGGCGGCTTGGCGCTCCCTACGTGCCTCATCTATGGCCGCGCGGAGATCCCTGGCCTCCTGCTCATAGAACCCTCTCAGACGGGACGGCTCATAGTGCCTCTGACGAAGGAGGAGCAGCTCTGCCTCCAAGGCACGGTTCTGGAGCTCCAAGCCGTGCACACGCTCGATGAAGCCAGCAAAGCGGTCGTTGAGGTCCTGAAGCTGGGCTCTCTCCTGGGTGCGCACCGCTTTGAACTCGGAGCTCAGCTGAGTAGCCTGGCTCAAGTCCAGGTCTGCGGAGGAAGCAGAATACTGCATCGCCACAGAGGAGAGAACAGGGGCACGGGCCGGGGACGAATAGGTTGTGTATACGGAACGAGAACGACTGCTGCCTCCCCCCAAGCCCATCCCGCTACGCACCACCACTCGCCTCCTCTGCGAGGAGGGGAAATAGGGGTTGTAACCAACGGAGCTCATGGTTGTTGAAGAAAGAAGAGAGCAGAGAGGGATTCCGCAGTGCTGCTGCTTCTGTGGAGAGAGTCTTCTGTGAGGGTGCAGTGGAACTGACGGAGCTTTATATAGCCGCCGCCGAGACTCTGACGCTGAGCTTTTTACTGACAGATCTAATCGATTGCCTTCCAGTCCGGGCTGGGATGGGTTCTCGGGAGGGAATTAAAGAAATGGAACAGTAATTTGATGCAGGTTAAAGAGCGAGTGAGGAAGAAAAAGAGAGAGAGAGAGGGCAGTGAGGACACAGATTGTAAGAGCTTGTAAACGTAAAACCACTAATCATCATGTAAGACTTCATCACACAGTTTATTGCCAAAACAAAAACGTTTACAGAATATTTGCTGTGTATTATCTCAGCAGTTGTGGTCTCAGCATCACGACAGTCTGTTGTCTTTGACCAGGTCGAAAAATAAGTCAATACTGGACCATATTCACAGTAAGAACGATAATATTCACTTTTGGTTTGTTAAAATAACAGTCATGTCTTTTTAATAGTATGTAGAGCTGTGTATGTTTAACAATGAACCCAGTTACCGCAAACCCTATTGAGAATGTATTAGAACAGAAGACACAGCAGAATAGGATGTAACAGAAGTAAATGCCTCTCTCTAGTGGTGATCAAAGGTATTTTAACAAGCCCCTTCACATTCTTTACACTTTAAAACTGCAACCTTTAACTTTTGTCTCTCTATCACCGACAGCTCACATTATAAATCTTTATTTATAATTCATCAATAATGATCGGTCGTGTATTTGCTCAATAACTGATTTTTGTTACAGATTGCAGCTTTAAAACGGATCAATTTAACGCTGTAGTGTTTCTAAACTGTGAACACTACTGTATAAGTGACAGAAAGGTAGAAATTGACAAGAAAGCAGTTTTATATTACTCTGTTCTAATTTCTTGGTCATTTTGGTTCCTGCAGCATGAACCACCATAGTGAACCACCCCTACACTGGTTAACAGGTAGTTAGTAAACAACCTCATGCTACACCTACAGTATGTAAACACAGACAGACTGTGTAAATGACATCTGTACTGTTAATAATGAAGGCTGTTCAACCCAACAGAGACACCGAGCCATAAACCGCAAACCCGGCATAGAGAGGCTCAGTGAATGTGCTGTGGAACGTGTGTATGTGTTTTAGTGTGTGTCAGAGATGCTGTAGAAGGACAGAACGCCAGCCAGCTCGTCCAGATACACTCCTACTCTGTTACCCTCTGACTGGACATGAATGTCTACATTCTCGTTGTTGTGCCAAGCACTGAATCTGTCAACGGTACAGAAAAGACTCCAGGACTTTCTGTTCCAGCCAAATAAACAGTCACTTCCACCTTTCCTTCTAATTCCACTGTACGTCAGGGCTATATAAGCCCCTCCCCTCCATTCAACCTCCCAGTAACAGCGTCCAGATAGACGTTCTCTACTCATAACCTGTTCATGGTAATCGAATCTCTCTGGACAAACGGGATATGACTGGCCCTCTTCCACACGCGTCGCCTTTCTGAGTTCCTCAGACAGAACGAGACGAGTGTTTGCTGTGTCTGGATCCAGCGTAAGATGGCAAGTATCTACACACAGAAAGAGACATTAGAACTATAGATATACATCATAACATTGCACAGTTGTCTGGCCTTCTTGATTCTAATTTGTCGATGGAGTCATTCAATAGTTAAATATATAAAAACAAAATAAGTCCATATGACTTGTATTTCAAGTGTTCTGGCAGCACATGAATGAGTTTAGTAAAGAGACGAAAATAATTCATAGGTATACACATTTACGTAGAGCTGTTAAAACTATTGGCTATTGAAGCTGTGTAGGACATAAAAAGTCAGCCGGTCATCATTGCAAAAGTTAAAAACCTTTAGGTATTACACGAAACACTGTTAAAGACCTGACGGCTTTTACCTAATATTAATGATGAGCTGATAGTCTGTATTTATTCTGTTGGTACAATATATAAAACATTCAGATAGACATTCATATAGATGACAAACAGATGACAGATTGACAGACAGACAGACGACAGACATGTTGCGCAAGATAGAGAGCACCTACATTTTTGCAATCCTGGTTTGATCCTGAAATTTCCCGAATGGTCTAAACTGAACAGATACAACAAAAATAAATAAA